>OU898277.1:161485392-161561288 GCA_918026665.1 Diabrotica balteata
ATAGATATTTATAGCAGATTTGGAAATATACAGAAATTTAAAAATACTGATACTTGAATAATTATTCTTTACGTAAAATTTATTACTACATTAAAAATATTTTCCTATTTCATTGACCAATACAAAGACTATTTTTTGGTTAAATATGCTAAAACCTTATAGGGATGGAACGATACCTGAATAACTCTTGTAATAATTGATGGACTCGACGTTAACTTGATGGAAATTCATTTTATGTAACAATACAACACTGAAAACTTTGTTTTCAAACTTCCCCAAAATTGATTTTAACCTCTTATCACTACAGCTGTTTCGGCTGATTGCCTTTCTCAAGTTCTCACTTAAGAATTTAGAAAGAAATTCGGCAATTTCTTTTAATGTTTTATTTGAAGTCGCCTTATAATTTTTGTACGTTGTAGAAATGGAATCTTCTGCGTTTTAATTCCTGTCAAGTGTTGTTATCTCAAGGTATGTGAACGAATTCTTAATTTCGTCATTCTTACTTGGGTCGTCGTAGTCTCAGGTATGGATCTAGATTCTTACTTGGGTCGTTGTAGGCTCAATTATGGATCCAAATTCATCCGTCGAATTTGTGGTTTTCTGTTTTTGTCTTTATGGAAATATGTAGCAGTGAAAAGTAGTTTTGTGGCAGTTAATGCTTCAATTAATGTTTGGAGTGAGGATTGGAAGAATCGTCGTTTCCATCCTCGTTTTGTTTTTCCCTGTTTGTCATCCAAGGCTTTTTGGCAGTTTGAGATGGAGTTGTTCGTTACGCAGAGAGAGTGAAGCCCTTAGTTCCAGTTATGGTTTCGGAGGTTCCAGTGGCGTCTGGTTCCACAAATTTTAGTGCAGTTTGTTAGTGAAAAATCCAGGTAACTTTTTGATCAAATTTTAAAGTAACGACAGACAATTTTTTTTTAATAAATAATTGCTTTTGTTAAAATTTAAAAATAGTAATATTTCATATTGTAAATTTTGGGTTTTGACTTTAGCTGTTATTTTATTTGTTTTCAGTTTTTAAAATTTAATGTTAACATATGACAGCTAGCTTTATTATTTTCGATATTTATTTGTTTTGTTTATTAAAAAAAAAGGTTAATCTCTATGCGGTAACATTTGTAAGTTTTTTGTAGTATCTCCAACTCCTAGAGTTTGTAAATGGATGACATGTAAGTTTTTTGTATTTTGTATTTGCGACTATTGAGGTAATATTTTTGTATTGTCTTTTTTGAGTATTTTTTAACTAACCCCTTTTTAAGTTTTTTTGAAAAAAGTATGTTTTTTATGTTTAATAATTATTTCCCTAGTTATAACTAGTGGATGTAATAGGTATAATTAGGCACCTCAAAGTACGCCCTATTAAATTACTAGATGTTTCCTGTTTCTTTTTGCTTTGTTTGTCCCCAGAGATTATGTTAGTACCCCTTTTGTTTATTTTTTCTGTAGTTGCCCCAATCCACTCCTTATCTTTTACTTATCTACGACCCCAGCTCTCCTAACAAACCCTGAGTGCCGTTCGCACAAGCAGCGATTATTTTGCTTCCCTTATCTCCACCCCCTTAGTTTCAGTCCCCAATTTTCTACCCCTTGTATTGATACCCCATGTGGTAGGCAAAATATTTTCGTTACACTGGATTTGCCTTTTTTAAGGACGTTTTCTACTTCTTCTTCTTTTTATGTAGACACGCCTCTGTCTGTTTTTAATGTACCTTCAGTAAAATGTCGTTCCACCGTTTTCGTGGTCTTCCTACTGATCGTCTTCCTATTGGGAAGCCGTCTCTTGTCGTCTGTACTACTCTATTTGTTGTGATTCGGCTTATGTAATCGTTCCATTCGACTCTATTATCGCTTTTCAGTTCTTGATGTTCTCCACCTCGCATCTACGTCGTATATTGTTTTTATCTCTGCTGTTTCTAACATTATTTTTGTCCTCCCTGTGTCAGGTCGTGTTTCTGTCGCATATGTCATTATTCGTCTCTAGACTGTTTTGTAAATTCTGTCTTTGATTCCTTTCCCGATATTTCTGTTTTTTTTTATATGTTTTATTCAGGCAGCCTGCGGCTCTGTTTGCTCTATTCACTTGATCTTTCACTTCAGTTACCAGCTTTTCGTTGCTAGATAATGTGATCCCTAGATATTTAAACTCACATTATTTGTTCTACTATCTTACCTTCTAGCTTCAGTTTATATCGTATTAAATTTGTTATTGTTACCATACATTTTGTCTTTTTTGTGAAAATTAATAGTTAAACTTTCTGGCTGTTATATTAAATTGATGCAGCTTACGTTTTTCGTCATCTTCACTTTGAGACAGTAGTATTGCATCGTTTGCATGTCAGATTATTTTAAGTAGTTTTCTTTTATTGGTACCCGTTTTTAGTTCTTTTTTTTATTATTTCATCCATAGTCAGGCTGAACCATACGTTTATCCGGAGAAAAAGGGGTTACATCTCAAAAAATATTATTTTTCAGGAGAGTCAGTTTAAGTTTTATTTGAAATAAAAATATTTATTTTATTTAAATTACAGAGTGTCAAGTTACCATTTTATTTTGGTAGTTAAGATTTTATAAGTACTTTAAGATGATGTATATACATATTTCCAGAAAATAAAAGCTAGAGAGAGTCTAAAAGATGTAACATCTTTGTAATGTAATGTCTTTCCCATAAAACAACTATCCCTTTTTTTATTTTGTGGTTGCATCGTATACAAATTATGGAACCGTCTGACATATTTTTATTTTATTACATATTATAATATATAATTTACTTACAACTATTCAAACAAATAAACAGAATAACGCTCGAAACAGCGGTGGTTACTAGTAAAAAAATACAAGTAAGAATCAATATAAATTATTTAAAACATTCAGTTTTTTACCTAGATTATTTTGGTCAGCTACGTGGTGCCACTGATCCGACGACTGATCCTTTACCAGACTCATAATTACCTGAATACAATTCATTTTTGCACCCTAAAAATAAGTCGACCTTAATAATGTTTCTATTAAAGTGTAAAAATTGATATTTCCACTTTTTTACCAACGAATACTAAATTGCAATAAATAAAAGTAATTAAGCTTACTGCCGCAATTTTTAAGAATACAATTTTATTCGTAAAGTCAATTACTTATCTAAATAAACTATCATTTTCCATAACTATTTTTCCTCAATAGGGTTACATTTTAAAATATAGTTAAAATCCAAAAAAAAATAAATAATAATGGTTACAATTATTGTATTTAAGAAAGTTACATTTACAGATGTAACCCTCTTGAAGCGGAATGTAATTACATGTTTTGTTCCAGATCGAATTATCACCTTAATCATTAAATAAAACTTATAAAAATGTCTACTTACTCTTATTAAAAATGGTTATATCACAAAATGAAACCTTCTTGGTGAACAAAGTTGAAGCACACACTGTCAGAGTCAGTAATAAACTAAAATGGAACCTTGTTCTTGCGAATCGTAGCGCCATCTAGGTAATTTCAGTATAGTTACAACTTCGATCTCGTGGCGTTTACGTGCAAACTCACTTTTACCCTTCTTTCCCTTAAAACTACAGTACATTTTAGGTACATTAAGGTAAAAAAAAACAAAAATTGACATTTTTCGAGATGTAACCCTCTCAGATGATCGCATAGAGGACTCAGGGAAGTTTTTAGAACCTGATTAGTTGAAGTAAATTGTAGATAGTTTGATTTTAAATTTAAAATGTTTTAAAAATTTTTAATACTTCCAAACAGTCTTTACAAGATTGGCAGAAATTAAAATATTGCATTATTCTTGATAGAAAGTATTTTATAATCTTAATGCGTTTTTAAAAACGTCGACCTATCTGTAAATATGACAGTATTGTAAAAATTGTAAACCAACTTCTCGATAATCAATAGTTAGCAATAAAGACACTTCTACCATCTGACAGACATATATAGGCCAAAACAAACTTTATGACGTTATCACACCAATAAGTATACAATATTTAAAATTTGTTCAATAACATAGTCCATTTTACATTTTTTGAGATATGACGATCTTTTTTTAAGGTAGAGAATATAAAAACATATAATCACCCAGCCCCCTGCTACGAAATTTAAACTCCCCTACTTTCTTCTGGTTCTGTCGGTCCTCACCTTCCTGTAGCCAATTGCTAGCGATGATTTTGATGTTTTTAGGTTCATCGTGTAGGTGGTCTACCTCTTCTTCTTCTGTCAGCTCGTAGTCTTTACGCTGTAATTTTTTGGGTTCACTAACCGTCATTCATTCTGGCTACATGGCCATTCTGACAGTAGTATCAACCACATTGTAACAAATTGCTAGTGGCCAATAATTTGTTCCTCATTTCACCGTTAACAGCTTTTTCATCACATCGTCGTTCCTTTCCAATTGGTTGTATTATTTAATAATGATTGGTTTTGTATCCGTTTGCTGTACTTTGCCTCCCATATGCATTAATGGTAACAGGATGACTGATTTTTTTTGTCGCTTATTACATACACTTTCTTCTTTTTAAAATCCGAAATTATGGGTTAAAGGTTTTGATTTTTCTCACAGTTAGCACTAACGTGAATGTCAAATTTTATGATTTCAAGGTTTAAGACAGGTGCAAGCTATTGAAGGTCTATTGTCTCAATTCTGTTAAAACCTCTATAGAGATCTAAACCTATCATAACTCACTTGGTTTTCGTCATCTATGGGCTTCCCAGTGTAAATTTTAACTAGAAAATATTAAAAATTTATAGTATCGGAAGCCCAAAAATTTATGTGCCATATTTGGCATGTTTCGAATGTATGTACTGTGTAAACTTAGTGTTTCCTCTAAAAGAAAATGATTTTTCTTCAACTGTTATGCAATCATGTGACTTATATTTTTTTTTACGTTTTTGTTCATATATGTCCAAAAGTTACGAATAGAAACAAGTGTGCCTGTTTTTGTGGGTGCAGATTTTAGGTTTATATTAAAGCAAATAAATTTTAAAAACATTTTATACCCATAAAGACTTATAAAATTATATATCAAATCTTACAAAAAAATTAGCCTTAATACTTGAGTTTTAAACAGTAAATGTAACATTGTATAAGTTATGATCTTGCTTTATATTTCAAAAAGTACATTATGGTAGCCATTGTGTACACACGGCACTCACTATCACATAAACATATGCATAGTCGCATTCACTATTGCATTCACTGACACTCGCATTCGATTTTCCCAGTCCTAGGACTGCGTTCTCTTTTCCGTTTCCCCCCTGGCCAAGTTGCCTTGATGTCCCATGACTTTACAGTTGATACATTTGTAACCTTTTTCTAAGTAATCGTTCAAGGTGTGTCCCTCTACGCATCACGGAATGTATCCCATTCATTCTTTGTTTTTGCATTCGAATCTACGGTGTCCGTACTCCAAGCACTTTTAAAACCTGGCGATGTGGCCTTTTTCCTAAATTTTGTAGAATACGAATCCCACTCTAAGAGATCCCATTTGTATAAGGCTCGCTGCAATGTCTTTATCAACATCAACAGTGGCGTTAAGGTCTGCGTCTTTTGCATTACGCAAAGGTAGCCTGACAAAGGTCCAACACCTAAAATAGGGCCACCTTCGGTTTGGCGATATATCTGTTTAACTTTTTTAGATCCACACCTGGGTGATTATCTCCGGGGGATTCCCTGCTTTGCGCCTAGGATTTATTCTTTAGTTTTTTATCGGCCACTTTCAACTCGGTGGACCAAACGCTGCAACTACTTTCAGATACGGATCCGACTTGTTCTTGATAAGCCCGACTAGGTCTGTGTCACTTCTATTCTAAATGTTGTATATACCTCCGAGAGAGCTCTCTTTACCACTGTGGATGGAGGAGGTTCACCCAACGGTTTCCTATCTCTCTCCCTTCTTCCTCCATCTTTTTAATCTTTTAAAATGGCTTAAAACAGTCCAGAAGGGCATAGCTTAGCTTTGAGCTTTCCAATTATAAAATTTGCAGGATCCTGGTCTACCTAACCTTCTGGCATACGACCTTTTAGCGACTCCACTGCCCCTACGAGTCCGACACTAACTAAGGTGGCACGATGCCGAAACATCGTGGCGCTCCACCTTACCCGTAGTTCCTGTGTTGCGAGTACGTCACTCGTCCGGAGATCCCCCACCCCCTGGGAGCAGAAAGTCGACGCAGGCGGAGGAATTCCATCTCGCACGTAGACAGGTCACTGCCGAGGAATCACTCCTCTACCACTCGCAAATCTTTCCAGATAGGTACGTGCCGGGACACTGACACCACCCTCGGTGGTGTAAGGCCGTGGAATTTACGGGACCAGCTCGTTAAACCTTATCTGGCTCTTGTGGAATGGGGGTAGAGTGGTCCCACGAGATGCTCGTCTCGGAAACTAGGAGTGTAGACCGGTTACTGAGATGACTATGCATCTCGAGTGAGTTTCTACAAAGCCGACACCTCGAACGAAGGCTCTCCACTTCTCATTAGCCACCCATTAGTCGCCTCTTACGACAGGCAGGGTCTTCTGACCTCGGCCGTATTCTTATCTCTGCGAGCCGAACGGAGAGTCCAGAAGTGCAGTGCTCCCTTACCCTGCTAAGACTAGTTCACACCCCGGCGATCACCCCTTGCGACAACGCTGGAAGCTGTTTTGATTGTTATTGGTTTGGCGCTTCTGCTAATTTTTTTTACAACATAATATTGATAACTGATGAGGGTAAGTAACTAACGCGTAGTGCATTCGTATAGCGAATGCGTCGTATAAAGTAAGCAAGTTACGTCAGGTGTATTCTTGTCTTATACGAAAAGCAAGTATGTATCATATGTTCTCTGAATCCAAACGGTATTTCTGGCTATAAGATTCATCTGTACTGTTTATTTTAAATTATTCCAAATAAAAGTGACAATACAATATTTTGTATTTTAATTGAAGAACAACTACTATTAAAAAAATGCATAAAGTAATGCTGTAAATGTGTTTAAATTTTGGTCCACTCAACAATTTTTTTACAACGCATGGTGACATATAACGTGTTAAGTCAATTGAATAATAAACTTCCGATGACGCTGACATAAAATATTTGAAATAAACCAGCACAAACCACCCCAATCAATCGTTAGGAGCAATATTTGTTCAAACTTCAACCGCACATAAAAACCCGACTAATGTCAAAAAGAGCATCTGTACTTGACCCCGATGATTCATTTATCGCCATGCGGTACGTCCGGACAATATTTACAGCCCTTTTCGATACAGCAATTTTATCCATTTTTTACGCGGCGTTAATTGTGTTATTTATAAAATCTGTTTTAAATAATTGATCAGAAAATTTGTTTGTATGTCCTGGACGTCCGTGTCTCGATTGAAAAATTATTGTAATTTGGTTATTTTATGCATGCATGCAGGTATAACATAATTACGAACTCAAGCTTTGGCAGTCATATTAGTCTAGGAATTTGAACGTGTATATTAAAACAACAATACTAATTCTCTTTTCGTAATTATAAAACAAATTTTTAGTTAATGGAAACTATGTATATCAATAGAAACGTACATTTTTGTTGAACATGGTTCATTAACGTTGCGAGGCGCAAACTAAACCTGCACGATTTTATATTGCATTAAATAGATATGTATTTTAAATGGTTATTATTTATTTCAGGATCATTTACAAAACGAATTTATACATCCTATAAGCTTAGTCCCATTCATAAAAAGGGAACAAAAAACAAATATGAATATAATTTAAAATTCTAATATAAATTTTCAATTATTATTTAATAAAAATAAAAAAAAAACAAAGCAAATATTGACATATTTTATGTAAGAATATAGGATGACATAATGGTAACAGTTGCTATTTGACTTCTGAATGGTGAGTTTATTTATGTTGGACCTGTCTTATCTTTAAACATTTAATATAAGGATATTATTAATCGAAATCAAGATCTATATGAGCTAATCAAGCTAATATGCCGAGAATATTGTAATGATGTCATCGAAAGCGATCGCCATCGGCTTACCTACGCTCTGTACGCATGTACTTCCACCGCTAAATTTAACTTCTACCGATAAGCGCGGGAGATGGAAAACCAGCCATAAAACAATAGCCGCTGAAAGAGAAAATCGAGTTCTATCAAAATGTTTATCTGGAAACAACTCTACTGACCCTAGGAAATTTAACAAAGGCCAACCGCTTCTGTGAGTGGGGTAATCTAGTGGCATCTATCGAATCTATAGACCATAAATCACCAAGAAATGATGGGATAAATGGAAAGTTTTTTAAAAAAAGGAGAAACCTTTTACACCAAAAATTGTATTACCTCAGTCTGAGAGTACGAAAACAACAGAAAATGTCTAGAGAATGGAATGGAAACGTTATAATTCCCATATATAAGAAAGGAAACAAAGAACAATTCCGAAACTATAGAGGCACATCGCTTATTAGCACACCATATAAAGTGCTATCAATTATCTTGCTAAAGATACTGTTTAGAAACAAATAATTAGAAAAAACTGGGAATTCAACCGCGATGTGCACCAAATTTTCATACATTTCTAGCAAGCATATAATTCATAAAAAAAAGCAAATTGTGGATAGCAATGTTAGAAATGGGAATACCAAGAAAATTAGTTCTTACGAGACATTAATTAGACACTCATATGCGAAAGTAAAGATAGGAAGCAGAACATCGATGCCATTTAATATTGTTCAATTTTGCTTTAGAATATGCAATAAGTAAAATGTCGTCTCAACTGACAGCAGGATTTGCTGATCAGAGATCAAAACTGTTGCTGGTCTTTGCTGATGATATATATGCAGTCACGCATTCTACAAGAGACGTGAGAGAGTTGTTTTCACAGCACGAGGAGGTAACAGGTAGTCTGGGTCTCCGAATAAATGAAAATAGAGCATTATACTCCCTTTCAACATTATTAAGATCAAAGCTGCTAAAAAGAAAATCTAAATAAACACTGTACAAGTCGATTATTTGCCAAATTATTATATAGGGCAGTAAAACATGGACTCTTAACCAGCCGGAAATCAATAAGCTTCTAGTATTTGAAAGAAAGGTTATCAGAATAATATTTGGCTCTCAAAGAGAGGAATTAACAGGGATTGGAGAATACGCCGCAGTGCTGAATTGGTGAATCTGTATGGAACTAAAAACATAGTTAGACATGTCAAGTAAACCGAATAAGATGTACAGGTCACGCGGTACGATCAGAGGATGACAGAGTGTTTAAGACACTGTTTTTTAAAAAAACCAGATGGTAGAAGGTCAATAGGCCTACTAAGAAGAAAATGGAAGGATGAAGTTAAGCTAATTTATCCAAAATTTGGGTACAACAATGGGAAATAGAAGCGCAAGATAGTACAGGATGAAGGGCAATAGTGGATGCGGTGAAGACTCACCCCGAGTTGTAAAGCCAGTTGAAAAAGAAGAAGCTCCCGAATCCAGTGCCGATCTGAGATCGACTCCTTTGTGACCTAGTGTTGATAAGTTACTTTTCGCTCCCTGTCGGATCAAAAGTTGATCGATCCGTTCACCTTTAACTCAGTTTCTTGTGTTATGTGTGTGTGTGTGCAATGGAATCGACCCCACAGAAAACAGATCTCTCCCTATCCGCGACACAACTCTAAGTAAACTATTTATTAGTTAAGGAGGTAGAAAAGTAAAATTACTTTAAATATATTATTGTATTCATCAAGCAGGAAGGGAGTTTACGTTGGGGTGTCTGATGAACACATTGCCGAAATATAAGTAGGTAGTTTTCATAATATTTTGGGCTCTGAAGTTTGGGGCATGGATGCTTTTAATTGTATAACTCCTTCTCAGAGAGGAGAGCCTTTCATTGATAGACTGGATGTTCGACGATTGATATATGAATGCAAAGGGATAGTCATGACGTTTGTAGTTTATTCTACACAGGATTCTTCGTTTTAATCCCAGCAATTTTTCTGTAAGTTTCTGACTGAATATGGTATATATATATATATATATATATATATATATATATACTATATATATATATATATATATATATATATATATATATATATATATATATATATATAATTGCTTTTATATTGAATCACGGGCCTACTAAATGTTTGTACGTGTATATGAGTGTACGTGAAGGTATTGGTCCGAATTTGCCACAGAAGGCATTGAGTAAACCGACTCTTCTCCTCGCCTGGTTACGAGTTGCTGCTAGATCAACTCTCTAGTTTAGTGTTTCTGTGAACATCACACAGAGGTACTCTATCTGGTTACGGAGTTGGAGTTGGTCGCCGCAAAGTCTAAGGTCGATTCTTTCGGCTATATTGTGTGTAGTGTATCTGCTGAGATTGGGATGTCTGAAGAGAATCAATTGAGTTTTATTAGGGTTAGGTGATACTCTTATGCACCATCAACCGACCTGGTCAATAAATTGTGAATAAACCTACATAGAGCATTTGCATCTCGAGATGTTGTTACGAGAGGAGTATCATCTGCGTAGAGTAAAATAAGGGTGTTTATGTTTCATGGGTTGGAAAAGTCGCTATTGTATATCGTGTAGAGTAGTGGTGCTAACACGAAACCTTGTGAAACTACTGCTGTAGGAATAAATAAGGCTGAGAAATGACCTCGAACCTTTACTGTAATTTTACGTTGAATATGGATATGTGTACCGAATGGAAATGGCAGGCTGATGTTCAGTAGGTTCTTGACTAGTCTAGTAAGCAAGACTTGGTCTAAGGCTTTTTGAACTTCGAGAAAAATGCCTAATGATAGTTTACTGTCGTTTAGACTTTGAGTGGTGTGTATGACGATTTCTGTCAATGCCGTTGTGGTGGAGTGATCTTCTCTAGTCGGTTCCTTACCAATATCTACGCTGTTTTATTCCTTTGCCATGTTCCATCTCAGCGTCCATCAAGTTGTAGTGATAGGTGTCGCAAGGAGTACGTGTGTACAAAGAGGTGGCAAGCTGGCGGTGAGAGCTAACATTGCCATCGTTTCAATTGTTGGTTGGTACCCTGTTTTATACTCTATCTTTAAAGTTTTTGATAAGCTTACGAAACGTAGGAATGCGCCTTTTATATTCGAGGGATTTTTTTATTGTAACATAATACGCTTAAACAGCTTATTTTCATAATTTTTTAGATCTAATCACTCGTTTTTTTGCTTATGTTATGAAAATAGTTGTTGTTTTAATAACCATTTTGGTTCAGTTTTACAATTTTTTTTTAATTTATACTTTTATAATTACTGTAGATATTATATCTCATCTCTTATATATACTAAATTTTCAGCTGTTAGTATATCACATTATAACAATAATCATTTGCAATATTCTAGTACCTATCTCTACCAATGTTATAAAACAAATAATAGGAATCTTCATCTCATATCTATTTTTTAGTTTAACCTTGTTAAAAATATATACCAATGGCAAAAAATGCAACACTTTGTATACAGATATTTATTTGGATCTCTCAAAAATATTTCTTTTAACTCATTTAAGGCCAAAACTTTTATTCTTTTTATATTGATAAGATATTTAATTTTTAGGATTATTAAGGTTGACAGAAATAAAGTATAGAAGCAACTTTGCGTCAGAAGAGGAGCAGAATTTGGAATAAACCAT
This sequence comes from Diabrotica balteata, assembly GCA_918026665.1. NCBI lineage: Eukaryota > Metazoa > Arthropoda > Insecta > Coleoptera > Chrysomelidae > Diabrotica > Diabrotica balteata. Next base: position 161,497,013 of record OU898277.1, read on the forward strand.
AAACTACTGACAGCAAAAATGGACATTAATTGGAAATATAACAAGACCACCTCTACACAATAACCATTGAACACTATAAGAGAAGAACAATACAATATAGAACTGCTCCAAGAATAATCAATAAGAGAAGCTATACCAACAACGTCTAGACCAAAAATTAATAGAATTTAGATACGGCAACATCGAAGAAATATACGAGCATATAAAGGCGAGTATAAAACAAGTGGCATTCGGAGCCTTTGAAGAAAAAGAAAATATAACAAATAAACAGCACTGTTATGAAAGAAATGAACTAACAAAAAAAAAATAATTGAAGGAAAAATAGCAACTATACATAAAATGGCTGACTACAAACAATGATGAAGTTTATAAACAATATAGAGAAAAGGATAGAGAACTGAAAAAACTAAATAACACAAGAAAAGAATGAAGAATGGAAAAGAACCTGGTTAAATATTAAAACATACATAGGGCGTACAAGAACTTCGGTCAAAATACTGGAGATAAAAAACTTAAAAAAAATAATTGGAAAATAACAGATAAGGACATTAAACGAATGTAACGACAAACACATTTATGAAAAGAACAGCAAGCAAAGATCCACTAACAAAAAGAATAACCAGAAATAGAACGCCATAAAAATAAAATAGAAAGCACCGGCACCTGGACGCATCTCACTTGAGCTTATAAAATACGACACAAAAAATTTCACCGAATGATACAATGGATATTTTAGAAAGCCATAAAAGGAGAACAACTCCCAAAGGAACGGACAGAGGTATATATGACGATATATGCGATAGAAAACGATGCGAAAACTACAGAGGAATATGCGTAGTATCATCAATAGAAAAATTATAGAGAACATTAGAAAAGATAGCAGCGATAAAGGCAAATCGGGAGATCAGCAGTTTCAGCAGGTAGATCAGCATAGACCACATTAATGAAACAACTATTAGAAAAGAAAAAAGTAAAAAATAGAGATATACTTTTTTGCATTTGTGGACCTGAGAAACTTGTATGACTTTGTCTCAAAGTCAGAACTATGGAAGGCAATGTACAAATTATAAATACAGACGGAACTCATAGAAGCTACAAAAGCTTGTATATAGAAAATAAAGTGTCCATTAAAGTAGAAACAAGAATAATAGGAGACTTCACCACAACAAAAGGGCTCCTGCAGGGTTGTTCCACATCTCCAACCCTATTCAAAATATACTTAAAGAAAGCCTTGACTAAATGGAAAAGAAAATGCGAAGGCATGAGAGTACCGATACGGAACGAATACCTATATACATTTAGCTTTGCAGACGATCAAGTAGTGATTTTAGACCAAGACGACCTCAGCTACATGATAAAGAAGCTACAAGAAGAATATACCAAGGCTGGGCTAGATATTAACCTGGTGAAAACAGAGTACCTATCTACAAGTGAAGAAGACATATATCTACAGATTGATGACAACGTAACAATCAGAAAAAAGCATAAATTCAAATATATGGGGTTTATAATCACGAAAAAACGCAACAACAGAGTGAGAAACTACACAAAGGTTAGGACAAACAAGACCAGCAATCCGACAACTTAACTCAGAATGGTAGGATAGACACCTAAATATGAACACAAAAACACAGATTTATAAAACATTACTGCCAAGTATTAGGATATATTGGGCTAAAAATTGGATTATAAACAAGAAAAACAGTACTAAGATAGTAGCAACAGAGATGGAATTCCTGCGAATATGCTGCAGAGTAACAAGAATGGATAGGAGAAAGTAGTGACGAAATACAGCAAAGAACATCAATAGAAACAGACATACTAACATAATATATAGAACAAAAAAGACTAAATTGGTATGGACATGTAAAATGAACTAGCGACAGCAGATGGATAAAGAGAATAACCAAATGGAGCCCCATAGGAAGGAGGAAAAGAGGACGATCCGTAAGATCCTGGAGGAACAAAGTAGACGACGCTATGAGTAAGAGAGGCCTAAACGATGGACAATGGGACAACAGAGAGAGATGGAAACGGTTGATGAGAGAAGGCAGTGAATACTGTAGAATCTATGTATATGTATATATATATATATATATATATATATATATATTATATATATATATATATATATATATATATATATATATATATATATATGTTTGTTTTGAGGTTTCCGCGGGAGCTATATGTGCTGTCACTATTTTCCGGGTTTGACTCCCGCGTTGTAAAATGCTGGTTTCTCGAAAACCATTGTTTTGGCGACGTTTCGGCAAGGTCTCACTTGCCATTCTCAAGCCTGGTGGAACTACTTCTCGTCGTTACTCGATTAGTACTGGTCTATCAGTATGGTGACAGTACTAATCGAGTAACGACGAGAAGTAGTTCCACCAGGCTTGAGAATGGCAAGTGAGACCTTGCCGAAACGTCGCCTAAAACAATGGTTTTCGAGAAAAACCAGCATTTTACAACGCGGAGTCAAACCCGGAAAAATAGTGACAGCATATATATATATATATATATATATATATATATATACATATATATATATATATATATATATATATATATATATATATATATATATATATATTTATATATAGCGAGAGAAGGCAGTGAATACTGTAGAATCCATGTATATGTATATATATATATATATATTATATATATAGTAATTTTGCAACAAATAGATATATTTTTCAAAAAAAAGCGTGGTCTTTTAAAAAACCCGGTGGTATAATCAATGATGATTGTGATAATTTAAAGTACCAAAATTATTTTTTATTCTAATTATTTCAACAAACTAAATAAAAAAAATCTAAAATATCTATTTTGTATGATATTTGTAAAATTATTGTTTTGGATATAGTGCTAAATTACATTTATTGCAGCAAAAATTACATTTTTTGTGTTAAGCAGCATACCTAATGAGTGTGAGTTTGCTAACAGACAATAAGGTAGTCCATCCGATCGTATCTTGAGTGACTACGTAAATTGTCTGAAGGTCTGCTTTGTCCTCTTCTTGTTGTCTTTTTAAAAATTCAAGGATCTTTACTGTAATTGTGCAACGATGCTGTAATCATCCATGTTATCACCACTAATTCTATGGAGTTGCCATGCGTTTTGTTCTCCTAGATCCACTATGTGGCTTATGAGAAAATACCATTTCTTACTACGGATGGCTACTGTGCAGTAGCTGATATTTTCATCTGCCAGATCGACGCCACCCATATTTTCATTATACTGTTTTTATAATATTAGGTTGATGAACAAGCACCTACTTTTTTTCTTTTTGAGAATACCGTTGTACTTACTTTGTTGGATATATCTGATTATGATTGGATGTTATGCAAACAACATTATTCTCATTCCATTTGCAAACTATTGACTCATCTAAGCTGTGGTGTTCTTCTTGTTTTGCTAAATCGAAAAATGTTTTATTCATTGCATCAATCAGTTGTAGAACCTTTGAATATTTGTCCTGTCTATACAATTTTGCATTGTCTAATTGATAAAAATCTAAAAACGGTTTCTAGATATTGCATTAGCTACAAGGTCGTAAACTCATATATTTACTATATAATAATAAAATTCAATAAAACATTTAATTTTGTTTATTGTAATATCGCCTTCACGGTTATGTAAATTAATGTACATATTTAAAAATTCAACAAGCATCTACATAACTGTATTATTAAAAATTGGGAAAAACTCTCTCCGGGGAAATGATGATTTTTTGATCTTCTATTATGCTCACACTTGAAATCTTGCTCTTGGTCCATCGATAGTTTTTGCGTCGTTTGCTCTTCTGTTCTTTTACATTTACTGTAGGTGCTACTTGTTTTTTAGACTGTAACGTATCGTTTTTAGAGTGCGGCAAAGGAATGCCATCTTTATCTTCATTTATATCAGATTTGGTATGGGTATGATTATTTCTGCCTCTACTTGTAGTTGATTTACCGGCAAGTTACTTATTTACATAGCATCTTCATCACTGCTGACTCGTCAGTCTCTTCCCCATCTTTGGGTGGAAAAATAAGTATGTCGTCGAGAAGTTCATATTATATGACAGATTTTCTGTCTCGTCTTTTAACTCACTTAAAGTCAAAGGTTTTGTCCAGTACCTAAAAATATATTCATACTTATTATAGCGAAAAACGCCACTGTTTTTTATAAAGAACACCAAACTTTGATAGCCAATATACAAAAATAATAATAGTTTTTTTATTATATAACTTTTTACATACAGATTATGACATTGTTTTGTTGACCAAAGGAATTAGGATTTATTGCAATTCCATCTCTAGAGTATATTTATTATATTGCTCTAAAACTAATTTTTTGGTTATTTTTTAGTCTTAGTAGCAATACAAATAAATAAGTAAGTAAAAAAGTAATAGGTATGCTTCATTGTCACTGACAATTGTATAAGTTTTATGAACAAATTTTATAACAATAAGACAAGAAAAAGAAAAATAATCAGAATATGAATGGTTTGTCTTTTAAATGAAAAAAACACATAAAATTTTTCCAACTAAACATAAAAAATCCTACCTAATTAAGAACGTACAAACTTTGTATAATGCACCTAACAAAAAATAAAAATTAAGGGCTCCTAAGGTGAAAATAGTTCAACCCCTTGTGCTAAACAGTAACCACATCTCCCATACAGATTTCTCATTTCATATGTTATTTGAGAAATGAAGTATTTTTGTCCTTAATTCGACTAGGTTTGTGGCCCTTTCAAACTAATGCCTATAGATGTTTTCTTTGGGAAAACCCCAAAAAAAGAAATCGTTAGGCACTAAGTCACAGGATCTAGCGGATCACTTAATTGTACTACATTTACTTATCAGTCGATCAGGAAATTTTTGATTGAGAAAGTCAATAGTTGCTCTAGAGTTGTGAGCCGAACACCCATCCTGTTGGAAATAAACCTCCTGAAAATTAACGGGAAGGCGTCGAACTGCGGGAATGATCTCATTCTGTAAAAATTGTAAATATGTGAGCCCTTTAGGTTTTTATCAATTAAAAATGGACCGACAATAAGGTCGCTAACATCCCAGTCCAAACATTTAACTTTTGCGGATGTTGCGTTCGCACTGCAACACTGAGGTGCTTATTTTTCCAGAATAATACCTTGCAACGGATAGATTGTGTTTTTATGAAATTAAAATGAAGATTCGTCAGATAATAAAATATTTCTTAAAATGTGCACATTTTCATTCCGTTTATCTAACATAAATTCACAAAACTCCATCCACCTAAAATTATCTTCCGAAAACAGTTCTTGTGCTGGTTGTATCTTAAAACAGTGATACCCATTTCTTCTGAGAACTCGCTGGACAGTTGTTCTAGAACTCACAGTAACTTCCTAGCAATTTGTACACTATTGCAGGGTTTATTATCTTTCACAAAAGCACAAATATCATTATACCTGTTTTGACGCTCCTCATCGATAAGTGTAACACGTAGTTTATTACTTTCATGACACTTTTTAAAACTGTTTACACATTCCGTAGTTTGAAAATGTTTAATTGTATTTTTATATTTTGTAACACTTGGTGGAGGTCTATTTTCGAAGGCAAAAATAAATAAATAAATTAGTTTGCGTATCAAATAACCCTAAAAATACCATGTGACAAGTTGCATTTTTTCTTGGACGGTATACAACGTTATAGGCATTTTATTAATAATTTGTTTATTCTTTCAGAACTTCGTCTGAAATTATTGATACTCACCTTCTATCAGTCTTATTTCGAAACAATAAATAGTCTTTTAGGTAACTTAGCATATTCTGCAGAAGACACCAGATTTATACAACAATTGTTATTTTTTTTTAATAAATTGACTTTTTGTTACACGAAACAGCACGTTATCTCTTAATAACTAGCAAAATAATTAAATTACAGTCATCTTTGCAGCATGGTTTTTAAAAAGGACGGCGGCCTTAAATGGGCTGTCTTATACAAATAATGTTTTTTAAGTCTTATCTAAAAAAATTATATATGTAATAAAGTTTTTACCTCGCTGTCTTTTACTAAAGTTTTTTGCTTTTTTTTTCGCTAAAAAAAAAGGTAAGAACGTTTATTTCTATGTACTTATAATTGGTTTCAAATGAGTGTAGAGTAATAAATCATGAAGTGTCATAAAATTTGCCTGAATTTCGGTGTCGTCATGGGCGTAGGCAAATGGACGGATGTCAACTTCGTCGTCAAAAATTGATGTACCTCAAAATATCATATTTTGGATATTTTGTGATAACCAATTTTATTTAATTTTTCGATTAACTTATTCTTCAAACTCGTATTCCATTATATGGTCATTAAAGCTAATTACATTTTTATTTATAAAAATTAGAAGAAACTGATAAGGGTATGACGCACCTCCTAATATTACTAAGAACTAAATAAATCAACATGAAGACTAATAACGCGTAATGAGGTTTTACTTACACTTTCATTATAATCCCTCTTTTATTTTATTATTATCATTCGACATTCGACATTCGAGTTAGTAATTGTTACTACACCAATTAAACGTACAGTAATATTGTGATATAGAAATAGTGAAAAAGTTATAAAATGGCGACATTTACTCCAAAGAAAAGAGGTGTAAAAAATTCTCCGCTATCTGTTAGTGAAAAAGTTATAATTTTAAATGTATATGATTGCATAAAACACGATCACCCTAGTTTGTCTGTGCAAGAAAGTGTTGAGCGATGTGCCCGAATGACTGGAATTGGACAGTCCACGATTTTTAAATTATTGCGAGAAAGAAAGATATCAGGCCAGTTAAGTCCATGCAAGAGAAAATCAGGAAGACCAATAAAAATCTTAGGTGAAGACACCAAACGTGACATTCGAAGAAAAGTTCATTCGTTTTATTTTAAAAAGGAAATACCCACCCTTGACAAAATACTAATGGAGATAAGCCAAGATAACGATATTCCTTTGATATCCAGAAAACTTTTATGGAAAACTTTAAAAAGTATGAATTTTTCCTGGGAAAAGCACAATCGAAAGGCACTATTACTGGAAAGTGATGAAATCATTTGCTGGAGACGAAAATATTTGAGAACTATAAAACAGTACCGCAGAGAGCACAAGAAAATTTTTTATCTTGATGAGACGTGGATAAACGAAGGTTATATAGTCCAAAAAATGTGGCAAGATAAAAATGTAACAAGTGCTCGCCAAGCTTTCATAGAAGGCCTTTCGACGGGTATTAAAGTGCCTTCGGGAAAAGGGAAGAGGCTTATAATTGCTCACATTGGAAGCGAAGAAGGATTTTTAAAAGAAGGTTTGTTAAGCTTTGAGTCGTGTCGGACGGGAGATTATCATGAGGACATGAATTCGGATGTCTTCGAAGACTACTTCGGGGAAATGTTAAAATTTCTTCCAGCTGATTCGGTCGTGGTTATGGATAATGCAAGCTACCATTCAAGGCGCATAGAGAAGGTACCAACTTCAGCTTGGAGAAAGCAAGAAATTATTAACTGGCTGTCAAATAAAGGTATTCAGTTTGAGACGAATTCAATAAAGAAGGAACTACTAGCCGTAGTAAAACAACATAAATCTCGCTTCATAAAATATGCCGTAGAAGATGTAGCAGAAAAGTATAAAGTAACTGTGCTACGCCTACCGCCATATCATTGCGAATTAAATCCCATAGAACTTATATGGGCACAAGTTAAAGGATATGTTGCAAGGCACAATACCACATTTAAAATGAAAGATGTCAAGGTATTGTTTGATCAAGCCATTATGGAAATCACATCAGAAAACTGGCAAAAAGCAATCCAGCATGTTTTAAAAGAGGAAGATAAAATGTGGGAACTGGACAACTTGGTCGATCAGGTGGTTGACCCTATAATTATAACACCAGGGGATGATGACAGTTCTTCGGATGAAGACTATAGTGATGTAGAATTGTAATAACGTATCCAGTAAAGTTTTTGTAGTTTTTGTGAATAAATTGATTTAAACTCCCCACAAGTGTTTCAATATGTAAAGTTCATTCGTGTGTGTTTGTGAGTATTTCCCGATTTCGGTTCGTATATATTTTATTGTTACATTTTATATTTTTTTAATAACACTGTTCTGCTGTATTACATTTTTATTTCCTTTAATATGATTTTTAAGAATGCATATTCTTTTGTCAATTAACCCACTAGCGCGCCTCTGGCTCAGTGTTTATCTGTCGATAACAATGGACTAATCCCTTAAAACAGGGTGATACCTACCTGCTCTTTATGAAACGACAGAATTTTGCAATGCGGACGGAATTTATTGACGGATTATTGACGGATTACCCTGTAGCGCTTTTGAATACTTCATGAGATTTTATTACTCTACACTCATTAGAAATAGATTATATCTAACTTTTGTTGGTTTATTTGTAACTTTTAGTTATTTTTTAGATTGTCGGCAATTTCGTCATTCAAGCGACTTGAAAAAAAGAAGCATTGTAGTCATAAAGGGAATGGAAATGTCACGTAAGAGAATGTGAAGTACATGATGTTCTAGAATAATGGAAGGCCTTGATTTGCGCCATCTTGCTCTGAGAAATAGAAGCAGATCAACTCTAGCTCTTAATACCGGTACTCTGACAGCTCGATAATATATTGGTGAAGTACTGCAACCGGTTTTACATTCTTAATGCGATCTTTTAATAGGACAACTCAAGATGTCATATTGCCCGTAAAACCGTGGAGTGAAATACAAGAATCTGTTAAGAGACGTTGGAGTGGCCATTAAGATCATGTAACCCATCGAATTTCGGTGTAACCCATCGAAAATAAGTGGAATATGGTAGGTCAAATCCTAAATTGAATGCTACGTCCTCGAGCAAACTTAGAAGACTTCTGACGTGCCATAAAAAGAATCTGGGTAAGTATTCTGCAATATGATATAGATCAATTAATTCGACCAATGGCCACTTATTATTTATATTTTGACGAAAGAACGTTGCAAATTTCTTTAGAATATAATCAAATAATAAGAATATTATAATGTATACTTCCTATATAAAAAATATTTATCATTCTAGGTGTTCCATTTTTTTGACCATCAGTATATATAGGCGGGTTGCAAAGTTAGGTAGTTTTCCTTTGTTTTATTTTTCTAGGTACACATTTGTTTCTACTTATATTAGAATTATTGTTAAATTTTTGTATAACGTACCATTTTACCTGGTCTATTGTTCGTTGATGCAGTTTATTAATATAGAATTTTCAATGTGATTTTGATTTATCATCAGAATTTAGTTTGTTTTAAAATTGAACAAAATAATTACAATATTGTCAAACTAGAAAACCGTTCTGAGCGTAAAAAACCAATTAATTTATTGAGTTAAATAAATAATATACCTAATACAAAATGTATAACAACAAAGAATATATCTTTTTTTTTGTTTTTTATTAACGTTGATTGCTAACTCTTCTTTTTAAATAATTAAACATATTGTGTCATAATTTAAAGTGAAAATATGTTTAAAAATCAATTGTCAAAAAATACTATTTACTACAAATTTAAAGCTCAAATTGATCATACACAGTTTGGATTTAGAAATATAGCGAATTAAAAAATTTAATAGAAAGACCATATTTTTTTTATATTAATGGCAGCCGCATCAACCATATTGGTTATTAGCGGATGAATTTAATGAAAACAATAATGATTATATATAACAAATAAATAACACACTTATATGTGGTTCAATATCTTACAGTCTCTTAGAAATTTCACAATATTGTCACTGGTACAGTCACTAAAAATGTCCCTTATAACTGATGGAATTTTATAAGTTAGTCTTTCAGCACTATATTTGGGACACTCCATTAATACGTGTTTCACTGTTAGCGGCACGTCACAACTCGTACAGTTTGGTTGAGGTTCCTTCTTCATGAGATATTCATGAGTAAGTTTGCTGTGTCCTAACCGGAGCCTGGTTAATACACCCTGAAGGAAACGGCTAGGGGCGTTGTTAGTCCATCGTCCATAATTTGGTTTAATTTGAGGATTTTTCTTCCCAACATTTAGTCCAATTACATATCAGCTTTTGTTTAAAGTACGGATTGAGTGCCTATATGTGATGGTACCCACACGAAGACTAATGTTTTGTTTTCCAGCTGCTGCATCTTGTTTTTAATTAATTTAACTATCGGGTTGCAAGTGTACATTTTTGACAGTATCTGAAGGGAATTTATTGAGTAAGTAATAAGGAATTTATCTGGTTTGACTGTTTGTATGTTAATAAGAGCTCTGTATGTTGCATAGAATTCTCCAGTTATCACAGTGGATTCTATGGGCAATTTGAAACTTTTTATTATGTCTCTTATAACAAATGATGATCCTACACCAGAAGTTGTTTTAGATGCAACTGTGTAAACTTGAGTATATTCAGGGAAAAAAGAAAGTATTCTATTATAATTGCTTATAAATATTTGTGGATTAGTTTCAGATTTATTTTATGATATGATGATAGTTCTAAATTTAAAGTAGGCAAAGGTATTAACCAGGGAGGTGGCGTGTTTACGTTTGCTGAATGTGTTGAAGGAAAGTTAAAAATTTCAATAGAGTTTAAAATGTTTTTGATCCTTAATTAAAATGGTAAATGAGTTCTTATATTGATATTTGATAACGATGACTGAGTAAAAAAGGGTGTCAGGTTGTAGTGATGATTGTTTTGAAGCATATGATAGACTAAGTAATTTCCGTCGTTCATGTAATGATAGCTCTCCAAGTTCCCACTCTAGGCTTGCAACAGGAGTTGTTCTATAAGCTCCTGAGATTATACTTAATGCATTGTTGTGTATAACGTCTAAGATTTTTAAATTTGACTTCGACGCTGAAGAATATGCAATGCATCTGTAGTCCAATTTTGATCAGATTAGGCTTCTATACAACAGTAATTATATATCTCCGTCAGCACCCCATTGTTTGTTGGATAAACATTTAAGAAGATTTATACCATTTTGACATGATATCGCCAATTGTTTAATACGTGGTTTCCAACCTAAAGTTTCGTCGAATGTTATGCCTAAATATTTTATCTTTGTACTTTGTTTTAAAAACTTTGTGCCGAATTTTAAGGCAGGTATGTTAGTGTGAAGAGGCTTTTTAAAAAAAATAATATATTGTGTCTTATCAGCTGAAAAATAGAATCCAGTCCTATTAGACAAACTTTCGATTTTATTTAGTTCTTCTTGTAAAAGTTTGACCATCGAGTTTATATTTTTTCCTTTAATAAACATTATCATATCATCAGCATATATTCTTGTCTGTGCAGGTCTCTTGAGATTTTTTATATCATCATTCATTGCTATTAAAAAAAGTGTAGGGCCAATTACATAACCTTGTGGTGTTCCATTGTCTTGAGACTTAATACTAGAAAGTTCTCCATTACTACGTACTGAAAATTTGCGTTCATTTAGAAAGTTATTCAAAAATGCCAATATGTTTCCTTAAATTCCCCAAGTTTGCAGCTTTGTTAATATTCTGTGTCGCCATGCTACGTCAAATGCTTTGTGGATGTCAAAGTAAATAGCTATGCATTTCTGTTTGTTACAGAAACCTTCATTAATTTGACTTTCTCAATGTAAAACATTGTCTATAGTAGATCTCAAAGGACGAAATCCGGCTTGTTCCGGTATAAGTAAATTGTGATGTTTCAAATGCCACATAAGTCTGTTATTTATTATTTTCTCTAGCAGTTTGCAAGTAGAACATGTAAGTGATATTTGCCTATATGATTCTGCCGCTGTAGCCGGTTTGTTAGGTTTTAGTATAGGAATGACAATAGCTTGTCTCCATAAGTCAGGAAATTTTTGTTTACACCAGATTGTATTAAAAAGATTTAATAGAAAGTCTAAAGCTTCGTTCGGTAACTGTTTTAACAATATTGCGGGTATGTCATCTGGACCTGGTGATGTGTCTTTTAACATTTGGATGGTTTCTAATAGTTCTGTTTTATTGTTTATAGGGGCTAACATTTCTTTATGCATTTTGCTTTTTTTATATCGCAGGATCGCGTACGTCCTGTCTGTTGTGGTTGACTCTTCCAGTTAATTTAATCCTCAGTTTCAAAAATTATATACTCTGAAATCTGGGAAATTGTAGCTACACATTCTTCTTCGTTATCACTTAATAGTACTTGCTGACTATTCTCTTCACTTGCTTCCGAAAGATGATCTTTAATTGTAGAGCCACTTTCAATGCTACCCACTTCAGAATATTATTTATCATCGGAATCCCATAAATTATTAGCAATGTTTTGCAGTTCTGCAGCTGTAACTGGTATTCGGGTCATTTCATTCGCACCATCTACTTTCATTGTAATTCAATATAATTGTAGAAACTTTGTTGTCGACACTTTTCCCTTTTTATGGTCTCAAGTCCCAATGTCAAGTTAGAGTAACTTCAGTAAAGTCAGTAATGTAAATAGGGAGAAAAGCCGATACGTGTGCTACTCCTACAGTTAGGTGGTCTATCTACAGTCGATAAAAAAAGAGGATGTTTCATTATCCAGGGCACCTTAAGTAACTTTCAGATTATAAGCCTGCTCACGTAAGTTACACACTGATGAGGGGTGAAGGAAAAGCCTGGGGGTCAGATAGGTACCAGTTTAAAAGCGAAGTGTGACCGGTTTAAATTTCAGATATGTATATCCCACTTTTCATTGGTATACACATGTTCCTTAGAAGCGGGGTTGATCAATGTGTGTGTATGTGTGTGTGTGTAAATTAGGCACTATTCTCTTCTCTACTAAAAGTTCTTTGTAATACTCTTCCCAGTCTTCAGGCTTCATTCTCTTACGACAGTTTTTATTTAATCAATCAAAAGACTGATATTTTTTGTACACACTTATGACAAGTCGAAAGAAAATGTAAAAAAGTATTTTTGAAGTGTGTATATTTTAGGCAATTCCTAGCTGAGCGCTTTCGGCTTTACAAAGCCATCATCAGAGCTATGGTCAATTTTTAAATACCACTACAAAGGAGAGATCTCATTTCCTTATATTTCAAAATTATGATTTTTTTAGTTGTTGAAATTCTTAAAACATATAAAAAACATATAAAAAGCCGACATTGGACTTCACAAACACGTTAAAAAATTGAAAAAAAAATTTTTGTCATGGTACGGGTGTAAGAAACCCGACCATTGATTGATGTGAGGAGGTAGTGTCCTCAAGCGCGACTAGTACGCGCTCGAGACGCATCGCCCCGCTCCTCATTTTTTTCTTATTGGTTCCTGACCTGGAAATCCCTATTTATCGCTACATCAGCGTGTATAAAAATAGGCGATTTTCAGGTCAACCAGGTCAGTCCTTCACGGGCTCTCCGAGAGCTTAGTGCTCTCGGGGCTCTGCTTCCTTTTTAGCTTTCCATACTCTGTGGCTTAGTATTTATTTCAACTTTTAACTTGGTGTTTGATTTCGACTATTTAGTCATGTAAGGAATATCTTGCCTTTATCAAGGCAAGTCATCGAAGAACCACAAACCTGATGTTTATTTCGACTTGTAAGAAGACTAAGTCGTGTAAGAAATAACCCGTCTATTTCAAGACGAGCCCATCAGAAGAGAACTTCACAAGTCTATACCCTGTAAATAGACTTGGGAAGAGGTGCATCGTTGATGTTTTCGAAGCCCTCTACAGAGCACCCGGAGGCATTAGAAGGCGTTTAGACCCTTTCCATTTCCCCCGAGGTGACAGTAGACTGAATAGAAGTCTATTCAGTCTACCTCCTCACATCAATCAATGGTCGGGTTCTTACACCCGTACCATGACAAAAAATTTTTTTCAATTTTTTAGCGTGTTTGTGAAGTCGTGTCGGCTTTTTATATGTTTTTTATATGTTTTAAGAATTTCAACAACTAATTCAACAAAAAATCATAATTTTGAAATATAAGGAAACGAGATCTCTCCTTTGTAGTGGTATTTAAAAATTGACCATAGCTCTGATGATGGCTTTGTAAAGCCGAAAGCGCTCAGCTAGGAATTGCCTAAAATATACACACTTCAAAAATACTTTTTTACATTTTCTTTCGACCAGTTTTTATTTGTTGGTAGTTTTTTTCCAAACCTGTTCATCTTCTTACAAATCTTCCCTCGTATGTCGTATTATTTTCCTTTATATTTTATTTTGCCTTGTATTGATTTGGAACATTTAATTTCTTCTTATATTTTGCTATCCCACCAGCATAGCTTGTTTATTTGGGACTTTACTTAGTATTTCAATGCGTTAAATGCTGCTTTGTGCAAACAATTTTTTTTTATTTTAAGTAGCAGATTTATTTTTAATTTTAAATTACTACCTTGGTTTTTTTTATTTTTCTCTTTCGGGCTAGTCTTAATTTATTATTTTAAAGTTATTTTGTTTAGATTTAGTTGCTTTTAATTAAGACTTTCTCGTAACGAAGATGTTATCTGTTTCGAAAAAAATTGCATTTGAAAATAAAAATATTAATCAAATTTATATTTTAGTCATTTTATCATAAACTTAGTTATGTAATAATATTTTGTTCTAAAAATTGTCACGAATGAACTAATATCTTCAATAAAACCATTAGAACTTCCCTTCTCTCTTTGACTTATTAGTGTACGTTCACATACGTCTTTATATAAATTATCACTATATAACATCTACTATAAGGTAATCTTAACGAGATGGTAGTTGTAAACTAAATGAAGTACTTAAAGATACGCTTTCAGGTCTTGCGAGCATATAAAGTTAAGGAACTTTACTTAATAAAAGCCCTTAAATGAGCAGTTACGGGAAGTTCGCTCAAATCTGTATTTTAGGTGCATGCTTGGAATAACAGATTATTTACTTTTCTTGGGAAGGACTGATTTCACGCAAAACTGTTTGTATATGTTACTTACTATACATGAAAGCAAATGATTAAAATATTGTAAAATTTTAGTTAGTTTTATATTGATTAACTAACACAAATATCGTTTTTCTTGTTGCGACCTGTAATAAAGATAATTTACTAAACTTTATCATTTTTTTTTCATTAAACAAAAGTTTTAAAATCACAAAAATTTTTAATAAATTCTGCTATGAATGGCTTTCTATTTCAGTTATATATCTTATTCTTAGGGTGCCTGTCCGTTCCGAACGTTGGCGATCAATCTGGCTATGATGACTTTGTTGGTTGCTATACGAAATAGCTGGGTTGATTTCTTTATATACCATGCTCTCAGGTTAGCAATCCAGGATATTCTTCTTTATCCTGGGGCCCTTTTTCCTATAATTTTACCTTGTAAAATGCATTGAAGTAGCTGGTATCTGCCTTGATTTCTCATTATATGACCCAAGTACCGCAGCTTACGGCCCTTCACAATGTTGGCCAAATCCGCAGCTGTCTTCATCCTCTGCAGTACTTCTTTTATTGGTGACTTTGTCTGTCCATGGTATCTTCAAGATCCTTCTGTATGACTAAAGCTCAAAACTCTGAGGTTTTGATAGGGTTTCCGCCTTCAATGTCTACGTTTCTACTCCGTACAGCAGCACTAAGTACACATAACATTTAAGGATCCTTGTTTTTATTTCTAGGTTGAGGACATGGCTCTTGAACACAGAACTCATAGTCAAGAATGCACTGTTTGCCTTTCCGATGCGACATTTAATCTCAGGGGTATTGTTCCACGACTCATTGATTATAGTTCCCAAGTAGTTGTATTGTGGGGCTCGTTCAATTCTCATTTGGTTGACATACACATTTGCTCCAGTTATGTTTTCCTTGCTGATGATTATTAGCTTGGTTTTCCTGGTATTTATATCCAGTCCATATTTTCTACTTGTTTCGATTATTTTGTTCATTAAGTTTTGCAGACCTTCTATGGCATTGGAAAACACTGTTGTATCATCTGCATACCGCAGGTTATTGAGCTTGACTTCATTTATTAAGATGCCTTAATATCTTTTAGCGCCTCTTCAAAAATGTGCTCCGAGTACAGATTAAATATCAGTGGTGAAATTATGCACCCCTGTCTCACCCTCCTTAAAATTTTAACCTGATCTTTATATTCTCTATGTATTCGGAGTACCGCTGATTGATGCCAATACAGGTTAGCTAATATTTTTAAGTCTTTTCATATATATATATATATATATATATATATATATATATATATATATATATATATATATTATAATTGTAATATAAGTATTACAAATAAAATTTTTTATTTAGCTTGGCCGTTTTTAGGCCATAATTTGGCCTTGGCACCATGGCACCATAATTTAGGGTGAAGTGCGTTTAGTTGTTTTTGTATGTAGCATTTGCAATTCATTGATTTTTTTTTGGTGTATATTGAAATCCCCTCGTATATGTAATATCGTCCCTACCATTTCCAACTATCGAATGTCAAAAGTGGTACTTTTCAGGAGAGCAAAATAACTCTTTTTTAGAGAATTCTAAATCAGCGTTTTGACAAATGGAAAATTGTTTATATTTTTAAAAATTAATGTTTGATCCTTGTTATATTGATGTCAGAATAAAACTGCTTACCGTTTGCTTCTTTCCACAAAATCACATTCGTTATTTTGCTTTTTGTGTTAATCAACGATTTGTTTTGGTCCAATGTTTTAAAATTGCAAATGTGGCATTTTCGACAGTTCATATTTGTATAATTTTAGCACATTTATTTGGTGCAATGTTTCAAAATTGCGAATGTGGCATTTTTGACAGTTAATATTGGTCTAATTTTAACACATTGATATTCTTAATTGAAAAGGAGGAAAATGAAAATAATCTCAATGTTCTTACAAAGTTTATTACAAATAATTTAATTAAAAATTGAAGTTATAGGGTAAATTGGGAAAATCATGTATAAAGAAATTATTAAAAGTATTTTTATGAAAGTACGTATTGATAGAAAATTAATGTAATTAGAAAAGTTAAAAATAATCACAATACAATTATGGAACTTCACGTCCAGTAGATACCTCAAGTAATCAGTAGTAAAATCACTGTTAATCAAGTTATCATTGTCTTCAGTTGCGTCAGGTTCTGGAAGACAATCTCTGGCAGTATTAGATGTTGGTAAAGATTGGTAATATTGGTGGTATGGCCTAGGTATTAACAAAGAATATAGACGCTTATCTATATTCTTTGGTATTAAGTTTTGTTCACACAGTGACAAGAGGTTTTTTTTCTTTATATCCGTGATTGGGATTCTTTCGTCGTATGCCTTAACAGAGTTTATACTATTTTGTTTGCCTCTTTTTTGTATGGTTTCAAGAGATAAAAAGTTTCCGTCAATGCTAGTCTTCATGTAAAGTTTGTTATTTTCATTTTTCCGATACTGGTACCATATACACTGTGTGGACGACGTCCCAAAGGCAGCATTGTTTAATATTTTTTTAAATAATTCTCGCTTTGACATCACTGTTTTTGGTTTAGCTATACCCAGTTAACTGAATAATCAGATAATGAAAAACCGATAAAAACAAAATAATAAAGTTCCTCACCGAAAGAACTTCTTGGAAGAAATAATTCACACAATTATTGTGAATACGTGCGTTTTGTTCTTGTCAGCAATGTTTAGTATTTTTTACATTTTGCAAATTATAATTGAATAACTGTATCAATTACAACTCTGAAACTAATGTATGTGACATATTAAAAAACAAAATAATAAAGTGCCTCACCGAAAGAACTTCTTGGAAGCAATAATTCACAAAATGTGAACACGTGCGTTTTGTTCTTGTCAGCAATGTTTAGTATTTTCGACAGTTTGCAGAATATAATTGAATAACTGTATCAAATACAACACTGAAGATAATGAATGTGACACATTCGTCATATTGCATTGTACATATATGCCTTTAGTTATATTTATACAAAACAAAATATCGAATAGTCCATTTTCGTCAGTTTGCAGCATATTCGATATTTTGACCAAAACAAAATGACAAAATGTTCATATTCGATGGTTTAGACAGAATATTTCCCGCGTTTCTGATCAAGCTAGAATTTCAATATTTTGCTACAAGGTGTATCACGTTTAATGCAAGGACAAGGTATCGAATCTGAAAAACCCGATTTTTCACATTCGATAGTTGGAAATGGTAGGGACGATATATTAAAATTTGCTCATAAATGTTTGAAAAATCTTTTAATGTATCTTTCGTTCGTATCGTTCAATTTGAAACCCAAAATGTTTTATTCGAAATCGCCTTATAATTTTTATACGTCCTGGAAATGAAATCTTTTACGTTTTAGTTTTCGTTATGTTTTGTTATTTTAGCGTTTGTTTACTTTCAAGTTAAGTGGACGAATTCTTGAGAGAATTTCGTCATTCTTACTTGGGTCGTCGTAGTCTCAGGTATGGATCTAAATTCTTACTTGGGTCGCTGTAGGCTCAGTATGAATCCAAATTCACCGTCGAATTTCTAGTTTTCTGTTTTGGCCCCTTTTTGTGGAAATGTGTAGCAGTAAAAAATAAATTGTGTAGTATACCAGAATATGGTAGAATTTTGAAGCAGTATATAGGATGTCCCACCAGTTCTGTTGTACCAGATCTTCGTTCCTGAGTATGGAAATGGTTTCCTTTTTTTCCAGTTGAGAGTTTCGTCCTTGCAGCTCCAATCTAAGAGATAGGAGCAAGTTTTTCAAAGTTAAGTGGCAAAGTTTGTGAATTAAAAGGTAACATTATGTGTTCATAGTAAAATAGCTTTTATTTTAAATAACAATAATTGCTTTCATTGAAATTTAAAGGATTTATAATAATTTATAAATTATAAAATTTTAGAGTTTGACTTTAGCTGTCAATTTGTGTTTTCAATTTTTTTTAAATTTATTGTTAACTTATGACAGCACGTTTCATTATTTTCTGATTTTAGTTTATTTTATTTTTAAAGAAGGTTAACCTTTATGCCATTTTGAAATATTTTGTAGCAATCTTCTCTGTAAACAGATGAACAGGTATGTTTTTTCTTTGTATTTGTGTATTTTACAACTATTTATATAGTTTATTTTTTGTGTCCTAAATGTTAAATTTTGTTTCCTTAACATTTTGTTTATTTTTTTAACTAACTCCTTCTTTTTAGATTTATTTCAATACGATATTTTTTTGATGTTTTATAATTATTTCCCTAGTTACAACTAGTGGTTGTAATAGATATAATTAGGCACCTCAAGTGGCGCCCTATATTAAATTACTAGAGGCGTTTCCTGTTTCTTTTTGCTTTGTTTATTCTAAGAGATTCATGACCTTTTGTTTCATATTTTTGTAGTAGCCTTCTTCCACTCCCCTCATCTTTTACTTATCCACGACCTCAGCTCTCCTAACAAAACCTGAGTGTCGTTCGCACAAGTAGCGATTATTTTGTTTGTTTTATCTCTACCCCTTTAGTTTCAGTTCCCAATTATCTATCCCTTGTATTATTACCCCTTGTGGTGGCAAAATATCTTAGTTACACTTATACATTTCCATTAACACTGACGCTATTTATTTTCTGAATGCAAGATGATCCTTTTCGGCACCATTTCTTTTATGCAATTGCCGAGCATTGGGCTCTTTCATATCAAGGCAGTGCGAAAATAAACTAAAGTACCATTTCTTGCTTCTGATACCTATTCTGTATAGAATTATGTTTTGGTCTGAATGTGGAAGGTCTGGTATGTAGGAGGTCTACTCTTCCTACATTTTCATTATATTTTTTTATCATAAATAGCTGTGGGATGAGTATATTTTTCTTTTCTTTCTGCAAATATCTTTTTACCTGTAGGTTGGCAGTAATGAAGTAGCATTTGATGTAATAGTAACGACATTATTGTCGTTTCATTAACATACTATAATACTTTCGTCTCCTAGGAGTAAGTATTTAAATACATCCCTCTGATATTTTTGAAAAGCTTGGATTTTTTCAGAGTACAACCTGGAACTCGATTTTCTTAAGTTATTGCATTTTAAATTTCTTGCTGTTAGCTCCTGTAGTAATGGAAGTGAGGTAAAATAATTATCACAGAATAAGTGGAACGGCGTACCTGGGTTATCAGACTGCAATTTATTGAAAAATGACAATATGACACTTGCTCCTTATCCTAATTCTTTGTATGTATCAGAAAGTAGTGTGGTGGCACCTTCATAAGGTTCAAATCACTCGACATATTCGTCTTTTGGAGTTCCGACCCATAGTTTATAGCCCCATCTAATGGATTTACCTCGGATAACTTGTTTTGATCTATGCTGCCCTTAGTAAGGTACCATCGCTTCATCAACACTGCGATGTTCTTTAAATGGACAAAACAAAATTTTTATTGATTATGTCAAATACCGGACGCATTTTAGCTAATTTATCATCTTTTTGTAATTCAGTTTTATCAGAAACATGTATATTTTGCATAATAAAATTGAATCCATCTTGCTATATAGCCGACTACAATGACTTACACCCTGCACCATAGTTGTTTTTCTAGTACATAGATCTTGAGGAAATGAGTAATATTCACTTAGAAGTAACATTCCAATAAAAGAACAATTTCATTTTGATTTATATCTCCAGAGCGATTGTGTTGAGATGCATATAGATTACTGAAATGCATAATTCGGTCCACAACATCATCATCAATGAAAAAAGAAAAGAATTGTAAAGGCGTGAAAAAATTTTTTGGTTCACTTACTGGCTTCCAGTTAAAAAAATCATAATTTTGTTTTTTCGAGAAATACTTTATTTTTTTCTTCGGCTTAGGATGAAGCACTTACGCCAAGCAAGACACACGTATGGATAACGGGAGGTTATCTTCACTATCAGATGTTCAGTTGCAATATCTTCTAAATCCAAAATAATAAGTTCATTCTTCCCTTCATCCTCCAACGGTGCACTATCAAAAACAACAACTGTAGCTTGTACTTCCAATTGACTACCTGGAAGGTTATTTATGTCAATGTGGTTTTTATGCCCGAAATCTTTTCCAGTATTATATTCGGATGAAGGGAAGACCATCAAGTAATGAAGAGGGATCATCTACGTGTTTATTCTCATCGTAATATCTCATTGAGAGTCAATGATTTTGCCCAATAACTAAGAAGTTAAATGTTATGACTAAGTAGTCTGTTATCCTGGCGTGTAATATAACATACAGTCGTTTTTGAGCATTATTTTTCCAGAAAATGGAATAAATATTGATAACAGTAATAACTATGGTAAAATATAATCAAAAACAAAAGTAAATGTTACAATTTTCTGAGAAAATAATGCAAAAGTAGGCTCTAAATACTTACTCCCTTTTATCCATTTTGTATTTACCACGTGAACTTGTAACATTTTTTTATATAATTAAAATATTAATTATTTTTATTGCTTTTCCCTTGGTTGCTGATACGCCCATGGTCGTGTTGGCAAATGGGTTAATAATTTTTATTAGAAACTGCCGAAATATTGAGGAAGAATCTACCTGCTTGTTTAGAGACGCCAGTTTGGTTAATCTTTAGTTAACCTCTTTCCGGTTTAGCGTCTGTTCCTTTTGATGGATTTGTTGAATATCGTCAAAAGCACGTCTATAAAAATTCTTCTGTAGCGACCTAATTTAAAAGATTATATTTTCCTCACATTTCTAACTAGAAGGTTACCGTTATGTTCGATGTCGTTGGAATCTTTTTATCTTCTTAGAAATACTACAGGCTAATCTGTAGTTTTTAAGGAAGAGATAACCCACCTTTCTTAGGTAGTTTAGTGACATTTTAGAGGAACCAACTTACTTCTCGTGTGGCGATCCTTGAGAGAGGACGCGTGCCTAGATTAGCGTACCTTACCGTCTCTGTGAATTTTTTTCTAAGTGTGTATATACTTGTATATTTGAGTTTTTTTATCTAATATTATATCAGATTAGATATTGGTATAGAGTACCTTTAATTTTATTTAACTTCAGTGCTTAATACAAGTAAAGTATTATAGTAAAGTAAATTAACTTCAGTGTAGTGTAGCAGTCATCAGCAATCACTGTAAGTTATCATAATTATAGTGTCTCTACTTATCTGAAAGAGTAATACGGTATGGTATCATATTATCTTCAATTATCTGGGCGAATCCAAGTTCATCCGTATCTTCACCTGTAGTTAAGAGTAACTACTGATTTTTGTATTTAATTTAAAAAACATTCAATATTTTCTTACAAACTTTTCATTGGCTATTAAGAAATTCCAGTAAATAATAATAACTAACATTTAGTTCTCAATCAGTCACTGAATAACAGTGCGAACTGATAATCAACTTAACCAAGTGCGGTTGGGTTAAATTTTTATTTCGGTAATCTTTTAGTATCCTTTGAATGTAACTTTAATTAACTGTGTTATTTTTTGTTAATTTTTTTATTTACTGTATTCCGTTTTTTGAGATAGGCCCATTAAACAGCAGAGAGACTTTCTTTAATTGACTTAAGTGGAACATTTTTAAATAGCATCAAAATCTCTTTTCTGATACTTTAAACTGTGTATAATTTCGTTATATTGTATTTGAAAAGGTATTTCCTAATTATAACACTGTTTATTTTTATATGTATACCACCATTTCGTAAGTGTATTTGTATTATTTATGTGTACATTCAGCCGCCTATATCATTGTGTTATTGAATACATTGTTTTTGTTTTGTGTATAAATTTTATTTGCCGACTCCTAACAAGTTTCCTGGTATAACAATAACTCTGAATATTTGCTTTTTACCTTTAATTATTACTATACCTTTGACCAGGAGAAAGATCAAGCTGATTAGGTTTCGTAGATAAGTAGATGTAATACCTAATACATTTATTATTTGTTACTATATATTAACTGTTAATATCATTAACTTGAATTTGGTCACAGAACCAAAATATCTTTATCTTTTTCTTTTCTAAGGTGTTCGATCCTAATTTTATGTTTAACCTTGAGTGGACCCCTTTTAGTTTAAAAACACGTTTTTTATTTCACGCGGTAAAAAAGAGTAGGTTTGCACTGAAAACAGGTGAGTTACCATAGAGACATCAAACTAGCAACATCAGTCAAAAAAAAATATATACATTGTCACATTTTTACGAAGTTTTACGTTTCGCTTAGCGTTGTTGGGTGCTGATACAAGTTTCGCAAATAAATAAACTTCAAATAGTCATTTTAATGTGAATTTTCTACAGCCGATCCAATCGACAACAAAGATAGGACATCACAAAAAGTGCTCAAACGCCCGTTGGCTTTTTACAGTCCTCCAACAAAAAGGGCGAGAGCAAACATTGGTCTTCGAGCCGGATTGGTCTACTTCGTCTGGATTTTAGTACCCAAAGAAAACATCGCTTCGTCTGAATTTGGTACCTACAGCTTGCAGCATCGAGAAATAAAGGTTAGAATATTTATTCACATACTTTAATCTTGCTTTGAGAGTACATAATTTATTGGCATATGGTTTGGTTTTAATTAATATTCTATTCACTTTATAAGATAATACATATACTATAAGCAGCCTCCCATAGCAGCACCAATCGAAAGGAATGTCGTTTATTTATAATATAATTAACGCATTTTTAAATCAAATTTATTTATAATAAAGACATTCCAAGCATTATCAACATTCGGCCCAACATAGCCATACCACAATCGTTACACCTAACTCATACCTTCATTTGCAACCTCTTATTTTTTATTGCTTACTTATTTACCTATGCTTACTGCATTTAATTGATCAATGTATTTATCATATTAATTAGTATATTCCAAAATACATTAACCTTATAACCGTCTCTTAAACCTATTAGCTTAAATAAATTCATAAAAATGGCTAATGCTGAAAGCCTTAAACACCTTGTAGCTCGTCGTGGCACTATTAAAGCGACAATGACTCGTTTTAACAATTTCCTTGAAAAATGTGAAACTCCTTTATCTGGCACAGTCAGTCTTGAATTGCAAACGCGTCTGGATGCTTTAAAAATGTCAGTTGTTGAGTTTGAAAAAGTACAGTGTGACATTGAACGTATTTGTCTGTTTGATACAACCCCTAACCTCGGTAATCAAGATGATGAACGAGAAGAGTTCGAAAGCAAATAATATGCCTCAGTAGCTAAAGCGACATTACTTCTCAAACAAGCAGCAGGAATGTCAACGGATCAGCCACCCAGGTCATCTTCGCCAGTGCTCAACTCTCATCGTCTTAATTCATATTTACCACCTATTCCATTACCCCTATATTCTGGATCCTACGAAACGTGGACAAATTTCAAAGAAACCTTTGAGTCACTTATTGACAACAATCCTACTATTCATAAGATCGAAAAATTTTATTATCTTAAATCTAGTTTAAAGGGAGAAGCCGCTCAGATTATTGGAGCACTATCCGCAACCGAAGCAAATTATGAAACGGCCTGGCATCTACTGTGCGACCGTTATGAAAACAAAAGAGCAATTATTCATGCTCACGTTAAATCCATCTTCGAGCTAAGTCCTACTAAAGAAGAGTCGTCTCATTCGCTGAGGAAACTTTTAGACACCTTCGTCAACCATTTTAAATCTTTAGAAAACTTAGGGGAACACGTCTTCGAGTGGAGTACGATTCTAATATATCTCTTAACATCTAAAATTGACATCAATTCTCGAAAGGAATGGGAAAGGGTATCAACAGGAAATGAATCACCCGATGTGCAACATTTCCTAAAATTTTTGTCGGAAAGATGTAAATTTTTAGAATCAGTGGAAACAAAATTCCACCAAAAGATATCTCATAAAAGAGATGAGCCTAACATCAAGGCATCTTACAAATCTTCAACTCTTACCACCTTAACTCAAGCGCCATCAAGGTGCAGTCTATGCTCAGACAACCATTTTATCTACTCTTGCTCTAAGTTTCGTACCATGCCGATACCAGACCGATTTGCTAAAGTAAAGGAATTTCATCTGTGTACAAATTGCTTAAGAGCCGGACATAAAACTTTAGAATGTAAATCTAGCTACTCCTGTAAGACATGTCAAAATAAACACCACACTCTTTTACATAGAACTCAATCTGAGTCGCAAAATCATCATTATAAAAACAATGTATCTACCACATCTAATTCTCAGCAATCTCATCAAAATAATCCTAGCACTTCTAGAGAATCACAGGCATCCTGTAACTTATATTCATTTAACCAAAATCCCAATTCATTCATACTGTTAGCTACGGCTGTAGTAAAAACATTTGACAAAAATCGACAACCCCTACAGGCCAGAGCCATCCTAGACAGTGGAAGCCAATCAAATTTTATTACTCAAGAACTTGTTACCAATTAAAGGAGGGAGAACTAGGGAATGGTGAATTGTTACCAATGAAATAGGGGAAACTATGGAATAGTGAAGTCAATATTAGAAAATTAAATAAAATGGATGGTTAAATAGAATTTAAAATTAATTTATAATTATTTACATAAAAAGGTTAAATAACCAGGAATGTAATGAATATAAAAGAAAATAGAAAATTTACTGAGAGCACTACAAAGAATTAGGCTTAGCTCAAGCAAATGAGAGTTCTCAGAGAGGAGGTTGGCACGTTTGCTTGCCTGTAGTAACTTGAAGTTAGAGCAGATCAATCCTAAGATGATCTTGGGATGGGCGCCAGGGTGAATTTAGAATTTCACTCCAATTTGAGGTATATATGGTTATATAACTGAAAATAAAAAAGATAGGAAACAAATAAAAATCTGAAATGCTTTATACACTATATATTATAATTCTATTATCCCAGCCCTATATTTATATACACTAAAGAATTGTTAACGTATATTCCCAAAATATATATTTACAAGAAAAATTACTAAAAATATGACCCAAAAAATATATATACACAAGTTGATCTAACTGTCCTCTAACAATGAGGAAAAGGTTAAGTTAACAATATTGAACTATCTCACATGGAGTAAATAGTAATAAAAATATAAAATAATTAAATAGTTACTATAGGGCAGTTTAAAATCTGAAACTAGTCAGTTAAGAACCTAGGCCATACATACTTCAATCTGATATATAAAGGTACATACAGATTACCATAAAATTGGATAATATATCCTGACACCTTAATATAAGGGTTCTATAAATATTAAAAAAAGAAATGCAAAATAAGTATGAAAGAATAAAAATACAAGTAAAAGGATTCAGCAAGGTGAGGGTACTAGCAGAGATTGTGCACAACGCTGTTTCGTAAACCCACTTAGGCTGACGGCCCAAGTATCCAAGGATATAAGTATAGGTTATAAAAAAAAATTAAATTATTATTAAATATTATATGAATTGTCCTTAATAAACCCTATGATGTGATTGCTGTGAAGGGGTTCCCTTCCTCAGCTGCCTGATGTCCAGGTAGAGGGTGGTCTCTGGAATGGCTCAGCCTGTTCCTTTGAGCAGCCTGGCAGATCAACCAGAAAATAGTAAATAAAAATTCTCTTCTTCCCCAACTCAAAGTCCTATTTCTTTCCCGGATCCCAAGTACTTCCACCAAATTAAAATTCTTTCTTCCCCAAATAAAAAAAAATGTATGTCCAAAAACTTCAGTCGTTGCCGGCAGGCTACAAAAACAGAAAGCCTTTTTATTCAATGTTCTTGTACTTCATAGGTTTTTTTTAGTAACAAAAACTGGGATATAGTTGTCATTAAGTGACCTTGACATAAATATTTAATATTTCCACAGCGGAATTTACTTATATATGTAAATATAAAAAGAAATAATAATGATTTTTGGATATGTCTAGCAAAGTGAGAAGATTTGAAAAAAAAAAATGGGGACTGGAAAATTTAAATGAAAGATGTAGGTGTTTGAAAAAAACTTACCAGAATCTTTCTAGGGATTCTCTTCCATAAAACAATAACTTCTCCAAATAAAATTTCTCCAAACTAAATAACTTCTTAAAAATAACCGAACCAAAACTCCTTATATTTCCCAAAAAAAATAAAACTTAAACTTTCTTCTAGTTTCCCTAAGATTCTGCCTGCCGTGATAAAATTATCGACTTCTCTTGTTGAAGTTTGGTTCTAAAATGAATCAGGAGAATATGGCCGATGGCCAATATTCGTTTTTCCTATACAAGGTAATCGATTATCTTATCGATATCGATGTTCGATATATATTGATATATAGTTCGAAAGTCATAAAAATGAACTATTAGGGATCGTATTGTTGGTTGCATACTCCAACGGCGGCAAATTAGAGTAGATTAGATTACTAACGATTGTATCGTTACAATCTCCTACAACTCGGGAAAAAAAAGAAAAGCTATTTTCTTTTTTTTTTTTCTTTTCTTACTGGGAAACAAATGATATAATACCCATTAAATGGTTTGTATGTTGTTGAATTATTGAATGATATGTGGACTGACTTATAAACATACCTCTAATTGCATAATGAAAAGTTAAAGGTAATTTTCCTATTAAATATTAAATTAACATATACTGAGTTGCTTAAACTGTGGAAACCACATTTAAATGAATAAACACTAACTAAATATACTTGACAGTAATCACACACCGTGGGATCCAACTCTAGTGTGAATACTAAACCACATAATATAGTGATTCAGATATTACTCTGATCACATATAATTCATTGCACAGAGTCTTTCATCTGTGACTTACATAATAACTAATAAATCAAAAGTGGTTGAAGTCAATCTAGCGGATTTAATAAAACCCCATATTATAATTGCTTCAACACCCAAACACTCAACTACAACTAAAGGTAGGAGCAAACAAACTATACACTCACTAAAATCAAATAACTAACAACTTCTATCTTTACATCGGACTCGAACGATTAAAAATAACCACAAATTTAAGAGCCGTGTAAGACAAGTCGTAAACTCTACCACCATAAAAGTGGGAGCGACCAAAATAGATACCAAACCAAATAAATAACAACTTCCACTTTTACCTCTGACTCAAACGATTAAAATTAACCACAAATTTAAGAGCTATGTAAAAGGAGTTGCTAGACTCTACCATCAATAAAGATAGGAGTGACTAAAATACATACAAAATATAACCAAATAAATAACTTCCACTTTCACATCAGACTCGAACGATTAAAAATAACCACAAATTTAAGAGTCTCGTAAAAGGAGTTCTAACACTCTACCACCAATAAAGGTAGGAGTGACCAAAATGTATACCAAATATAACCAAATAGGTAAACTACACATACTCAAATAATTATCG
The DNA here is from genome assembly GCA_918026665.1 of Diabrotica balteata. Lineage (NCBI taxonomy): Eukaryota > Metazoa > Arthropoda > Insecta > Coleoptera > Chrysomelidae > Diabrotica > Diabrotica balteata. The sequence continues at coordinate 161,525,168 of OU898277.1, forward strand.
CTGAATGGGTAAGGTAAACCAAATTGACTCAACAAGGGACACCAGATTTATATATATTGCATATCCAAAGAGAGACAATCAGGCAGATTGTATAACCATTCGCAATATAACAACTAAACTCAAATAAAATTGAGCATGTCGACCAACACATTAATACGGATGTACCAACGTAAAAAAACTAGTACTAAGAGCCAAATCCAAAATCGATTCTACCCTAGACAACAGATTTATATTTAATATATCCAAGGAGAACAATCAGTCTGGTTTAAGGCTTCTTGCTAAACAATGACTAACATTAAGCTATATGGAAGGATAAAGTTTACTTGATACCAGTTGACTATGCAATGACTACAACGACATTGGATTATAAGAGACTATTCACCTATATTCAGTTTATATGCTGTTATGAAATCAAACCATCATAGAAAAAAAAATCGGCCGTATAGTCCTTAACTAGTATACAGCAATAATCTGGCATTCAATAATGTTCTTTGACTAGGCCGAACATCCGGAAGAATCCCAACTCATCTTCCTAGGACTCCCTTTCGTGTCCTTGAAAATTAATGAACCCCAGATTAACGTGCATAACTAGCAGATTCTACACACCAAAAAGATGAATGGTTATGACCATTTATATAAACCAATGAAGGTATAGGTACCAGTATGAAATTATCAAGACAAATATAGCTAACTAATTCTGGACTTCTGTACCTATAGCATAAAGCTACAGTGGATGAATAAGAATAGCCAGAAGAGCACATCCGATGTTGGAGACATCCCTATTGACGTACTAACCATAAAGTAGTCGACTACAGAAACACATACTAAAATAAATTGGACTAGAGTGCGCGTAAACCAATTTCCCATGAAACTGCAGATTGAAGTTGTCTCTAGTCGCTAAACAAAATTTTTGAATTTGTAGAGAAAGTTAGGATTCAACTAAAATATCCATTTGTCCATTCTACAAGAACATCATTAACGATATGTATATTATAAAATGTCTAAACTAAATGAGCTAAATAAACTAAGTAGTTAACCACAGTAAGAATACCATCACTTATAATCAATAGTTTGATCAAAAAAAAATAGACTGAAGACAGATATCTAAAGGTTTGATACATAATATATAGGCTATACCTATTTAACTATATTTTCAGGAGATCTAACATCTGGGAAGGCGTGTATATTATAACGACAAAAAACCGTGAGCCATGAAATCTGCTCCTTATCGAAGCCAAATTGATAAGGTTTCCAGGTTTCGAACCCACGTTCTACACCGTTAAACAACACAACCAGCATTTGCCCAAGAGGAGTAATCTCAATAATTTGTATTTCTATGCATCTCAATAAATATTCAGACAGTATAGTGAATTAACAGAGGTTGACCTTATTAAATCAACTTGTTTACGACTCCTTAAAAATATAAGTTAACTATATAGTATTCCTCAACTGTATAGTATTAAGCCAAGATAGACCAAATGGAAAATAATAACATACCAGACTAAAACTAAACTTTAAACCAACTTTCTCAATACAAATATCAAAATCGTAACCAACATACATAAAACATATCCAGACCGTATGAAAACAACTATGTACCAAGGATGACAGTTCTGTACAAGTATTTTTGCTATATAATTAAGTTAAAATTACTATTTAACTAACAATAAACATTTAGTAGTAACAAAATTCAAAATAAATAAATACAACACAGCATTTATCCGGGGTTTTCAAATCAAAATCCTATCCAAATCCTAATCATGAACTTACCAAGTATTACCAAAAAAAGAAGGAGGAATTAACTTAAGCAAGGTTGTTAAGTTACATCTTCTTCGGATGATGAAGAGTCCAAATCATTGACAGTATTATCTGGCAGTAAATCCTTTACGTGGAATTGACCGATACGTTTGTTAGACAAACTATCTTTCAGTTCATAGACTAAAGGAGAAATTACCTTACTGACAATACAAGGAATGTATTTCTGGCAGAACTTGGCAGAAATCGCATTTCCCTTACTAGACTTAACGAAGTTCCGTTTTAATACTCGATCGCCAACAAAGAATCGCACGTCTCTTTTCCTCAGATTATATCAGTATGAAATTATCAAGACAAATATAGCTAACTAATTGTTACCAATTAAAGGAGGGAGAACTAGGGAATGGTGAATTGTTACCAATGAAATAGGGGAAACTATGGAATAGTGAAGTCAATATTAGAAAATTAAATAAAATGGATGGTTAAATAGAATTTAAAATTAATTTATAATTATTTACATAAAAAGGTTAAATAACCAGGAATGTAATGAATATAAAAGAAAATAGAAAATTTACTGAGAGCACTACAAAGAATTAGGCTTAGCTCAAGCAAATGAGAGTTCTCAGAGAGGAGGTTGGCACGTTTGCTTGCCTGTAGTAACTTGAAGTTAGAGCAGATCAATCCTAAGATGATCTTGGGATGGGCGCCAGGGTGAATTTAGAATTTCACTCCAATTTGAGGTATATATGGTTATATAACTGAAAATAAAAAAGATAGGAAACAAATAAAAATCTGAAATGCTTTATACACTATATATTATAATTCTATTATCCCAGCCCTATATTTATATACACTAAAGAATTGTTAACGTATATTCCCAAAATATATATTTACAAGAAAAATTACTAAAAATATGACCCAAAAAATATATATACACAAGTTGATCTAACTGTCCTCTAACAATGAGGAAAAGGTTAAGTTAACAATATTGAACTATCTCACATGGAGTAAATAGTAATAAAAATATAAAATAATTAAATAGTTACTATAGGGCAGTTTAAAATCTGAAACTAGTCAGTTAAGAACCTAGAGCCATACATACTTCAATCTGATATATAAAGGTACATACAGATTACCATAAAATTGGATAATATATCCTGACACCTTAATATAAGGGTTCTATAAAATATTAAAAAAAGAAATGCAAAATAAGTATGAAAGAATAAAAATACAAGTAAAAGGATTCAACAAGGTGAGGGTACTAGCAGAGATTGTGCACAACGCTGTTTCGTAAACCCACTTAGGCTGACGGCCTAAGTATCCAAGGATATAAGTATAGGTTATAAAAAAAAATTAAATTATTATTAAATATTATATGAATTGTCCTTAATAAACCCTATGATGTGATTGCTGTGAAGGGGTTCCCTTCCTCAGCTGCCTGATGTCCAGGTAGAGGGTGGTCTCTGGAATGGCTCAGCCTGTTCCTTTGAGCAGCCTGGCAGATCAACCAGAAAATAGTAAATAAAAATTCTCTTCTTCCCCAACTCAAAGTCCTATTTCTTTCCCGGATCCCAAGTACTTCCACCAAATTAAAATTCTTTCTTCCCCAAATAAAAAAAAAATGTATGTCCAAAAACTTCAGTCGTTGCCGGCAGGCTACAAAAACAGAAAGCCTTTTTATTCAATGTTCTTGTACTTCATAGGTTTTTTTTAGTAACAAAAACTGGGATATAGTTGTCATTAAGTGACCTTGACATAAATATTTAATATTTCCACAGCGGAATTTACTTATATATGTAAATATAAAAAGAAATAATAATGATTTTTGGATATGTCTAGCAAAGTGAGAAGATTTGAAAAAAAAAATGGGGACTGGAAAATTTAAATGAAAGATGTAGGTGTTTGAAAAAAACTTACCAGAATCTTTCTAGGGATTCTCTTCCATAAAACAATAACTTCTCCAAATAAAATTTCTCCAAACTAAATAACTTCTTAAAAATAACCGAACCAAAACTCCTTATATTTCCCAAAAAAAATAAAACTTAAACTTTCTTCTAGTTTCCCTAAGATTCTGCCTGCCGTGATAAAATTATCGACTTCTCTTGTTGAAGTTTGGTTCTAAAATGAATCAGGAGAATATGGCCGATGGCCAATATTCGTTTTTCCTATACAAGGTAATCGATTATCTTATCGATATCGATGTTCGATATATATTGATATATAGTTCGAAAGTCATAAAAATGAACTATTAGGGATCGTATTGTTGGTTGCATACTCCAACGGCGGCAAATTAGAGTAGATTAGATTACTAACGATTGTATCGTTACAAACTATTTAAGAAACTAAATCTTCCATATGAACATGTTAACCTACCTATAACGGGTATAAATCGCGTTACAACGTCACTTACCAAGCGTGTAAAATTATAAGTAAAATCTCTAAACGGAGACTTCACTTTCAAAATGCCTGCTCTCGTAATTAATCACATAACCGACCTAACACCTCAGCATTCAATCAATCCTTCTTATATTAACATACCCAACAATATCACATTAGCTGACCCACAGTTCTATGATCCTTCTGAAGTACACCTACTCATCGGTGCAGGAGTATTCTTTAACCACAGTATAAAGAGGTTCCACAGTAGAACCACTCTCGGAAAAATTGGAAGTAAAGTCTGTCAACGCGCAGGGCGACTGCGCTTATTTCTTAGTCGCCCGAGAATCATTCTTCTATTGCTAGTCGCGTATAAACGTAAGGGTGAACAGTGCCGTATTTTGGATAAATTGAGTTAGTGTGAATAATAATTGTTAGTATTGTGAAGTACATATTGTGTGAACATGAGTAAAATTCGAAGTGGTATTAGTCGGTGTTCAGCGAAAATATGCAAGAACAATTCAAAAAATTGTAACTACAGTTTTTTCCGATTTCCCAAGGAAGCCATTAGGTACATATATAATTTTAAATTTGCTTATTTAATCACCTTATTATAGCATCAATTATTATTGGAAATAGTAAAATGTTAGGTGCAGTGTTTTTAAATACTTCAAATACAATAATTATATTTAAAAAGAGGAAAAATTTTCTAAAAATATGTTGATATATATATATATATATATATATATATATATATATATATATATATATATATATATATATATATATATATATATATATATATATATTATATGTTTTATATATATATATATATATTTATATATATATATATATATATATATATATATATATATATATATATATATTAATATATATATATATATATATATATATATATATATATATATATAAATTCGGGTTCAAAACTTCCTCCGACGTTGTCCGATGCCTTGTTGCCAATATCTTCTATCATTGCCATTTTCATCTTCTAATACTCGTACACTCATTGATCGTCTTACTCTTTGTATCCACGTCATTCTTGCCCTTCTTCTTTATCTGTTGTCTGTAGGTATCCATTTCATAATTTTCTTTTGCAGTCTCTCCTCCCCCATTCTCTGAACATGTCCGTACCACGTTAATTGTTTATTCTCAATGCATATATGACCGCTTCCTGTAATTTCATTCTTCGCTTTACTTACTCATTTCTAATCCGGTCCAATCTCGATGTTCTACTGGTGTTTCTTTATTCTCCATGTTTCTAATCCGTATACCAATGTGTTCTTAATCATGGTGTTGTATATTCTCATTTTTCCTTCTTTCCCTATCTCGGTACTCCACAAAACTCCGTTCAATGATTTAATTATCATTCTTTCTTTATTTATTCTGCTCTTAATTTTTGCATCTTCCGTATCTTCTTTGTTGAAATGAATTCCCAAATACTTATGTTTCTCACAGCTAGTTATTTTCTGATTATTATCCAATATCATACTAGTTTAATCTTCACCTAGGCATAAATATTGTGTGTTTTCTACATTCATAATATTATATATTTATGAAAATTAATAACAGCCGGCAAATTTAGTGTTGTCTAAATAGTGAGTAAATTTAATTTATTTTCAGAGCACGGAATTGGGCAATGTTGTGCCAGAGAGAAGATTTGTTGAAGAAAACTAACTTAAATTTGAACAGATTATGCAGTGTGCATTTTGAAACTACTATGTTTTCAAATAAAACTCATTGCATTTTAATTTGTATTGTATTATTATATTGCATTATGTTGCAGTGTATTGTAATTTTTATATTAATAACAAAATAAACAATGAATTTTACTATATGTAAAATTTTTTTTTTGCATTCAACTCCTTTTATACATATATGAAAATAAAAATATATATTTTTATTAAAATATTGATACAATCGTTGGTACAATATTAATCCAATCCCTATAGCATTAAATATGAAATATTGTGCAGATTGACTCACATATAAATTTGTAACGGCGAATGCGTGTACAGAAGTACACTTCTACAATTTACTTCTACATTTTAGAACTTCTACCGGCAGTCCCACTGGACTGCCACACCCGTTTTGTTTTTCAAGTTAAATTGTAGCTTATATTATTAGAATAGTTGATATTCGTTTAATTTATTAAAAAATTATTGAAATTGTTAAAAATAGGAAAGACGAAGAGAATTTTTTTTATTTAAATTTGTCGCTAGAATCACCATACAATATAAAAAGCTTCTCGAGACTATTAAAAAACTTTTTCCATTCATTTACGGTGATTTTAACATTTGGTTTTACTGTAAAAGCATGTAAAACTTTTTCTACATAATATTATATAATAAACGGTTATCTTTTCAGCAGTTTGAATTTTAATTGATGTACTCTTGCACATTACGCGATTGATTTGACGAAAAGACTATTGCAAATTTTAATTATTTTTTTGCAGACTACAACTAAAACTAAACGAATAATGCATAAAGCACAAAAAAATCGTAAATATAACCAAATTAACCTACGAATGTAAATATTGACAAAATTTCATAAATGTCAATAATGTCAAAATTTCATAACAGTGGACTAAACTTGCCTGCCGTTGGACGAATTACAAATAAGCGTTATGACGCGGTAAATTTGAATTACTCCTGGTTTGAAACAGAGTATAATAGTAATGCCATAAGTGCTTCGAAATTAACCTTTTTATATGACGTGTACAATGTATTAAAAACCATTGAGATTTAAAACTTGCGCAAACCGTTGATATTTTAAAAACCGTTGAAAAATATAAACATTGAATTGTAATATTGTTTTTTATTTATTAATCCTTTTGTTTTTGTAATATTAACATTAAGCCGCATTTTTTATTTTAATAAATAATAGTAGTAGGCTCAGAAAGTTTTAATACGGCTCTGTAAGGTTTACCAAAGGAGCGTGCTTGCTCCGCCGCATCTACCACTGGTGAATTATCAATTTCGTACTTTGCCGGCATTACTTCCTGAGATCAAAGTGCCGACAAACGAGTGGTTTTACTGTGGAACCTCTTATACTGTGCTTTAACCTCATGGGTTCTGGACAAATAAAAGGTAATAAAGGTCAACCATTTTTACAACAAACTAAATTGGGTTGGGTAATTAGTGGCTCAATTCCTGCACAATCTTATTGCTACCATTCTAATCCCAGTTCTTGCTTTCTTTTATCGGCTGATCCTCTTCAGGACAGTATCGAAAAATTCTGGAAAATTTAAGAGAACTATATCACGATCCCTTCTAAATACACTAAGGAAGAAGAAGAATGTGAACTCCATTTTCAATCTACCACAATTCGGGACGACACTGGACGTTTTCAAGTAAGTCTTCCTCTTAAACCTCAAATTTCACAACTGGGCGATTCTTACGACATAGCTCTTAAACGATTCCTATCAATAGAAAGAAAGCTACAGAAAAATCCCATTCTGAAACAAGCCTATGTCGAATTTATGTCACAGTACATCGAACTTGGACACATGTCTAAAATTTCGGGTCTAGAACTTGATCTTTCTCCTTCCTATTATTTGCCTCATCATGCTGTCGAAAAGAATGATAGTCTTACCACTAAAACTCGTATAGTTTTTGATGCCTCGTGTCCCACTTCTACCGGCATATCACTAAATCATACACTCAAGGTGGGTCCTGTTGTTCAAAGCGATCTCTTTTCCATATTGCTACGATTCAGACAGCACAACTTCGTATTTACCGGTGACATTGCCAAAATGTATCGCCAAGTGTTGGTAGACCCAACACAGCGTAATCTTCAACCCGTGATATGGCGAAATGATCCTTCCCAGGAAATTAACATTTATCAGTTAAACACACTTAAACATCAGTTAAAGAGCCCTTACTCTTGGAGCCGTTGACATACGGCTTGGCAAATTCATCATATTTAGCCACTAGATGCTTAAAGGAAATTTCTATACATTCTTCTGCTACATTTCCTGAAGAAAGTCGTAAGCTCAAACTAGATACGTATGTCGATGATGTGGTGACCGGTGCTTCAACTGAACAAGGCTTGATTGCTCTTCGTCGAAACTTAACATCAGCATTAAGTTCCTATGGCTTCAATCTAAGGCAATTTTCATCAAACAGTATGGCCCTACTATCAGATATAAATGTAGATGATCACAAAGAAGAATATATAATAACCGATTCACCAAACAGTAAAACTCTTGGCATATCTTGGAATTCCTCAACTGATTCATTTATCTACAGCACAAAGATAAAACCGAACCCATACAGTATTACAAAAAGGACAATTCTATCAATCGCAGCTTCTATTTTCGATCCTCTAGGCTGCCTTGGGCCAATGCTCGTCCAAGCAAAGGTTCTAATGCAAAAATTATGGATTCAACGACTTGACTGGGATGATCCTATTCCTGTGGAACTCTATAAAATTTGGAAATCATTTATAGATAACCTTACTCTCGTTAACTGCTTTAATATACCTCGTCAAATCACTACGATAGATCCCATTTACATTGAGCTGCATGGCTTTTCCGATAGTTCGATAAATGCATATGGAGCTTGCATATATGTACGATCTGTTGATACACACGGTAGCATAGTAAGCAATTTACTGTCCGCCAAATCACGTGTCGCTTCATTAAAGGCTATTTCACTACCTAGACTAGAATGGTGTGGAGCTCTTACTCTTGCTCGTCTAGCAAAAAACGTAATTGAATCGTTAGAACTTAATTTCTCAAAAATTTATTTCTATACCGACTCCACAATTGTTCTATGCTGGTTGGGTCTTGAATCTCGCACTTTGAAAACATTTGTATGCAATCGTGTATCCGAAATCCAGCAATTAACAAAGGTAGATGAGTGGCATCATATACCTTCCAATATAAATCCTGCTGAATATAATATCTAAAGGAGCTAGTCCGTCCGAATTGCATGAATGTGATCTATGGTGGCATGGACCTTCATTTTTGTTGCAATCTCAGGATACTTGGCCCTCTAACAATCACATGTCTAACTTCACAGCGCATACTGCTGATCCAGATTTAATGGAAATTAATCCAAAATCCATTATTTTATCTACTCAAGTATCTCATTCAACCTTAATATCCTCACTTGTCAATAGATATTCTAGTTATATCAAACTTCGGAACGTCCTGGCTTATTGTTTTCGATACATTCACAATGCTAAAGCTTCAAGGGAATTCCGGATAACTGGAAATCTCACATCAACGGAGGTTGACCGAAGCACACATCATATTATCAGGGAAGTCCAGAGAGAAAGCTTTTTTGAGGACATTCATCAATTAAAGGCTCATGGTCGAGTCAAACCTTCCAGTAAATTAAGATCACTGAACGTGTTCCTTGACGACTTAAACCTAATCAGAGTGGGAGGCCGCTTAAGACACGCTTCTATCCAATTCTCAGCAAAACATCCAGTTTTACTTCCACATAAGCATCCTCTGACAGAATTAATTATCCTTTATGAGCATAAGCGAAACCTTCATCCTGGAGCCCAGGCGACGCTATCTTTCGTCAGACAATCTTTTTGGCCATTAAACGACAGAAATGCGGTCAGAAATGTTCTTAGTAAATGTATTCCATGTTTTAGAAGCAATCCTCAAACCATGAACAATTTAATGGGGGATTTACCTGCCTCTCGAGTAAATATGTCTCATCCCTTTGCGTGCTCTGGCGTCGACTACGCTGGACCATTCAAACTTAAGGAATCTAAATTTCGAAATCGTCGATTTACTAAGGCATATATTTGCGTATTCGTTTGCTTGACTAATAAAGCGATTCACATCGAATTAGCTAGCGAATTAACTTCAGAATGTTTCTTAAGCATCTTAAGACGTTTTGTTGCGAGACGAGGTCTATGCACTGCGTTGTACTCAGATAATGGTACAAATTTCACTGGAGCTAACAACGAGCTGCAAGGTATTTACAATGTGCTAAAAACAAATGCAATCCAAGCATTTTCTCAAGAAAATAAAATAACGTGTCATTTTATTCCTGCCAGATCTCCGCACTTTGGAGGGCTATGGGAAAGTGCTATAAAATCAGTAAAAAACTCATTTGTGCCGTGTCATAAACGATGCCAATCCTTTATCCTATGAGGAATTGTATACTCTTTAAGTACAGATTGAAGGTGTGTTAAACTCTCGACCCTTGCTTCCTATGAGCAACGATCCCAATGATATGAAAGTACTGACGCCGGGCCATTTTCTCATTGGTCATCCGCTCAATATGGTTCCCTCTATAGACTACGCGAATTCGCCGATCAACCGGCTCACCCGATATGAGCTATTGCAGCGTATGTTACAGTATTTTTGGTCCCGGTGGAAAAATGAATACTTGCATACTCTGCAGCAACGAGCAAAGTGGAGATATAGCAAAGACACTGCCAGCTTACAAGGACGGATGGTGCTCCTGAAGGATGATAGTCTTCCGCCCTACCAATGGTCCCGTGGACGCGTAAGTGCTCTCCATCCTGGCAAAGACGGACTTGTGCGCATTGTGAGTGTCTCTACCCCAAATGGAATTGTTAAACGTAGCGTTACTAAACTGTGTCCGTTACCTGATGAACAATAAATAGTCTTTCCTCGTTTACTGTAAATGAAACAACTAATTTTAAGGTCTTGTTTTTTTTTGTATGTAGCATGTTCATCTATATAAATATTGTATATTTCATTGTAATTCTGCAAGCAACAGCCTAAGCGAACCATTTTTAAATAATTAGTCACTCCCTTGCTTTATTGAAGTGTACCCTAGATAACTTCGAGGAGCGTCGGCGGTATGTTCGATCCTAATTTTATGTTTAACCTTGAGTGGACCGCTTTTAGTTTAAAAACACGTTTTTTATTTCACGCGGTAAAAAAGAGTAGGTTTGCACCGAAAACAGGTGAGTTACCATAGAGACATCAAACTAGCAACATCAGTCAAAAAAAAATATATACATTGTCACATTTTTACGAAGTTTTACGTTTCGCTTAGCGTTGTTGGGTGCTGATACAAGTTTCGCAAATAAATAAACTTCAAATAGTCATTTTAATGTGAATTTCCTACAGCCGATCCAATCGACAACAAAGATAGGACATCACAAGAAGTGCTCAAACGCCCGTTGGCTTTTTACAGTCCTCCAACAAAAAGGGCGAGAGCAAACACTAAGGTTTCTTAATTTTCCCCTTAAACCCCAAAAAATTTAGTGGCGCCCTGTTCCCTATCTTATCTTTAGTAATTTTACCAATCTATCTTTTTTGCTTATTTATGTATCTTTTGTGAGATATCTTATCCTGTTCTTCTTCTTCTCTTGCCACTCCTAGCGGAGATTGGAAATCATAATGGCCACTGCGACTTTGTTAGCAGCGCGCCTAAAAAGTTCAATCGAACTACACCCCAACCATTCACGTAGATTACGAAGCCACGATATTTTTCTTCTTCTCACACTTCTTTTGCCCTTAATTTTGCCCTGCATGATGTTTCTTAAAAGTTCGTACTTTTCACCTCTCACAATGTGCCCCAAGTATTCCATCTTTCTAGTTTTTATCTCATTTAGAATTTCGCACCTTTTGTCTAAAGTTTGGAGTACTTGCTCTAATATGTACATGATATTCTGAGAATGCGCCTATAGCATTACATCTCGAAAGCTTCGATGTTTTTTATGGTCAACTGTTTTAGTGTCCAAGCCTCAACTCCATATAACAGGGTAGAAAAGACATAACACCGCAGCATTCGTATTTGTAACTTTATATTGATATCACGATTGCAAAAGAGTTTGCGCATTCTATTAAAGACTGATCTAGCGATTTCTATTCTACATCTAATCTCTTTTGTTTGATCAGTATCGTCTGTAATCCAAGCACCTAGATATTTATAACAGGGCACACGCTCAATCGTTGTATTGTCTATTACAAGATTAGCTCTGATGTTCTTTAATTTCGTGATTACCATAAATTTAGTTTTTTTCAAATTAATTTTCAAGCCGTAACTGTTACAGTATATATTGAGACTTTGAACGAGATGTTGTAGTTCTACTAGCGTTCCTGTTAGGAGAACTGTATCGTCAGCATACCTTATATTGTTGGTCGTCTTACCATTTATTATCAGACCAAGATCTTCTTCCTCGAGTGCTTGTTCACAGATAGCTTCACTATACAAATTAAACAAAAGTGGCGATAAGATACATCCCTGCCGGAGTCCTCGACGGATTTGAATTTCTTCTGTTAGTCTGCCCTCAACCTTGACATTTGCTGTTTGATTCCAACGACCTAACCTATCCTGTTCTATCTTCACTTATTTCGTCCGTTGGACCTATTACGGGTTCCAAAAGCTAGATTCGAACCCACGACTCGCTCTTCACCAACCGTCCAACTGCCGTCCGCAGTGTTTCCATTGGTCATCTTTCTAGGATCATCCACAAAAGGTTTCCGAGGTTACAAACTGGTATTTATTGCAAACTTTCGACACCTTACTTAGATAACTGTCGACCGCGGATAAATGCAAAAAACTACTGATGCATATGTAAAAAGCAGGATACGTTGTGATATCTAGTGAGTAATAGTAAATGTCGAATAATACATAAACTTGTAAAGTGTATGTTTTAATGGACAGTAGGAGTATCTGATGACAGATGGATGATCGGATGACAGATGGACCAAAAAGATTCTGGAATGGCGACCAAGGCAAGATGCATATTGAACCAGAGGACAACCACCGACTAGATGGACGGATGATATCAAGCGCATCACCACAAACTGGATGCAAGAAGCTCAAGACAGAGATAGGTGGAAAATTTTACGGGAGGCCTACGTTCAGCAGTGGACAAACATAGGCTAATTGATGATGATGATAATGGAGAGTATCTGGGTTAAAGTAAGAAATATAAACTAAAAACACGAGAAGTAATAAAGAGACCAATTAAAGGTTTAAGACGATAAACCGATAAAAAACGAATATATAAAGATAATTTTCAGTAAATGTTTATAAATAATACTGCAAAGCAACTACAATTATTTTGATTTTTAAAAAAGGAAATAAAAACTAGTAAATGTAGACCATGGATATATACATACGGTAAAGATTCGACTCGGATTCTGAGTGATTCTCTTTCCAAGTATTCGGATATTCTGCATACATTGCTGTGCTCTGATGCTCTGTGCTTAATTTGAGGTCCGTCATAGCATAATAATTTTTATACGTTGTCAGCTTTTTTCTTTGTAGATTTTATGTCCGTCTATTTTCCTCATTGTCTGTTTCTCCATTGGCCTCCTTTTCTTGCTGCTGTGTTCTCTCCATTCTGCACTATTGATACATCCTGTTGTATCCTTGTATAATCCTGTTGTCCATATTAGTTGTATTTTCTTTATCAGCGGTATTTACTTCATCAGCGGTATTTACTTCATCATCGGTATGTACTCCATCAGCGATTGTTATATCTTCATTATCTATTCTATCTTCCTTGTCTTTCACAATTTTCGTTTTCTCTTTGGTCTTGCTCATCAATATTGTCATTTTCTTTGTCGCAATTTCTTATGTTTTCTTCAACTATGAATTTTCATCCAATATTTTACTGTCATCATTATGATATATTTCATTATCTACTTTATTTTAATCTTGATCTTTATTTTTTTTCTATTTCTATGGTCTCATCTTTTTTATAAGAAACTTCATTTTTCTTTTTTTGATCTGTATACAGTGTGTAAAAGCCAAATGGAATAAATTTATTATTAAGGTTAATATTTATATAAAATCTCGAGAAACGTCAAATTTAAATTATAACTCGACATTCTTTAACGTGAAAATGCAACCCCTACCTTCAACCTCCTTAGAATGACAGGTACAACCCCCAATTTTTAAAATAGGAAGTATAGGCTTGTGATATATCGTTTGAAAGGTCTTTTCATTCTCCATTTAAAAATGTTGTCGCTTTCAAGTTTATTAAGATTAATTAGAATAAAATAAATTAAAATCATGTGGTTACCGAAATTCGCTCCAATACAATCAAAAACTAAAATGTAATGCAAAACGTAATAAAATGTAGAACACGAAAAAGAACTATGAATTGGTTTGCTATGGTTTTTGTTCACTTTCTCATTATCAAGACCTAAACGGAAAATAAGTTTTGAGTATATTTTATCATGTAACCACATGATTTTAATTTATTTTATCTCAATTAATCTTAATAAACTTAAAAGCGACAACATTTTTGAATGAAGAATGAAAAGACCTTTCAAACGATATATCACAAACCTATACTTCCTATTTTAAAAATTGGGGGTTGTATATGTCATTCTAAGGGAGTTGAAGGTAGGGGTTGCATTTTCACGTTAAAGAATGTCAAGTTTTATTTTAAATTTGAAGTGTTTTAGGATTTTTTATAAATATGTACAGTAACCTAAATAATGAATTTATTCCATTTGGCTTTTACACACTCTATGAGTTATTGAGGTTTATTGAATTTTCAGTTATTTCTCGTATTTAAAACTGTTGTTTTAATATTCAATTTCTCTACTATAGATATTATCGTCGTCACCGTCAGTTACCTATTTATCGTCTTAATTGTCATAAGCGTCTTAGTCTTCGTCATCGTCATCGTCAAAGTCATCAGCGTCGTCGTCTTCATCGGCTTTTTCGTGATTCTCATTGTTAAAGTTTAACTCGTTCAAAAATGAACATATACGATAAATTATGTCGTTTTCTGCGCCAGAGTAACCCAGATACAAAACATTACAAACTGGAACTAAATTTGACGTACCTAGTTTAGTTTTTACATAATTTTTTTCCTAACATATTCTTCGGCTTCTTTACTCAACTAAAAGCTTGTAAAACTATGCAAGTTCTTTCTTGTTTGTCATGACATTTCTTTATTTCCGTAACAGGACACTTAAGCTACCACCCTAATAATTTTTCACCACCAAAACCACCTTTAATGAGAGCGATTTTGCTGGCTTACGGTTAAAACTAGTACTAACTTTTTCCGTAGTACTAACTAGTACTAACGTACGTGACGAGAACGTGAAACGGGAATGTTTCCCAATAAAATTGCTTTAGTGGCGAAAAATTATCAGGGTGTTGAAAGTGTAGCAAAAACCTACCAGAACACTTTTTATTTCAATTATAAGTAGAGTACAGTGAAATAAAAAAATAAATACCTAATCACCTTAAATTTTAACCTAAGCCTTGTTGACTTATCTTTTGGGTTAGTTGAGGGTGAAAAATTACTAGGGTGGTAATAAATTCGTAAAAACCTAGTAAAACGCTGTAGTATTTCAAAAATAACTTTTTTTTTTTTCGCCGGCACGAATATTAAACTAGCAGGAAAGTTTCCAAATAAGATTGGTTTAGGAGTTAAAAATTATCATGGTAATCAAAGTTTAGTCTTAACTTTAGAGAACAAATTTTTATTTCAGTTATAGGTAGAGGAGAGTCAAATTGTAGAAGATTATTTTTTCACCTTAAAATATAACCTAACAGAATTATTGGCTTTTTATAAGAGGGAGTTGAGGTGGGAATAATTACTAGTTTGGTAATACATTCGTTAAATCCTCAGGTAGGTGTAGCTTCCTCCGTGATTATTGTTAAATGTTGTCCTGGAAATTATCAGGGTCTTCTTACTTGGCTTCACCGTCCTGAACACGAACAATAGTCAGAAATACGTATATACGATTGCCTTTCATCATAATATATATATATATATATATATATATATAATATATATACATATATATATATATATATATATATATATATATATATATATATATACATATATATATATATATATATATATATATATATATATATATATATACATATATATATATATATGTATATATATATATATATATATATATATATATATATATAAATATATATATATATATATATATATATATATATATATATATATATATATATTGATAAAGTTGTATTTTATTGATTTTATTTTTTATTTATAATAAATGTAATTTTTAAAATATGTGGTTCGTTGTTAAATTTAATATACCTCGGCTAGCTCAATTATGTATTCTAAGCAATCTGTCACTGTGTGACGTCGACTCTGTAGTCTCCTGGTAGAGTTCAAAAAGAAATTAAACCAAAATTTACTTTAGACCTTTGATAAATTAACCCAAATGAAGCACGTTATTTATTAATATTGAACAAATTTAATATAAACAATAAAAATTCGTCTTTAACTTCGGTTGCCTTTAAAAATTTACAAAAATAGGAATCGTTTAAGTCTTAACTTGATTTAGTGACGTGACAATAAAAATGTATTACAAAATGTGGAGACTCTCTACAAGTACCTAAAAACTAAATAAATATTGCAACTTTATAAAGTGTTTAAATGAATTATAAAGAAAAAGAAAATGAACACTTTATTCCGCTGATACTCAAATATAATCAAAATTTCAAATGATCCCAAAATTATTGTCCAACCTCACTTTAAAACAGTTCTGATTTCTTTAAAGGAAACTAACTACTAAAAAATAATCGGTGAAACTGGAATATCAATCCTCTCTTCGGAAGTTAAGGTACGTACTATTCTATTTTTAATTTAATGATCATTAATAATTTCAATTTTTAGGGCCTATCGCAATTATCTTAATTCATGAATTTTAATTTTCTCAATTTAAATGACATTTCTATACTCCAATATAATTTATAAGTGAAATTGTTTCTCTTACTCTCTGGAACAAATTTCTGGATATCTCTGCTGTGAAAACTGTGGAAAAACTAAATTCTAATTAGACGAGTTAAAAAACACTCCCGACCTATTCCACAGTTTCAGGGCTCTCCTTCGTCCAAAAAAACCTCGTCGACGTCCTCTCCAAAAAACCAATTCCTCTTATTATCCGTTGCTAACAGCAACCAACGTTCTTTTTTTTTCTGTCTTCTATTTAAATATTTTAAACCATAAAACTGTCCTGTTTGACATATTTGTCAAGCCACATTACTTTCTCATAATCACTTTAATCACATATAATTTGGGAATTTACAAAAAAAAAATGTTTAGATATAAAACTTATTCTATTACAATAATAATTTATTCTTTTCATCTCCACATCATTGCAATTTCTTATTTAACAAAACCCCTATTAATTTAGCTCCCACAGACTGTCAAATAAACTGTCAAGCAGTTTATTTTCTGACGTTTATTAAAATTTCTATGTTTAAATATTTTTTTAAAATTCTTCTTTTTTGTTCTTTTTAAGGTTTAGACGATTCACCTAAACACTAGGCAACTATACTATTCAGAAATTATTAACACTATACCAGGTAAGTCAAAATTAATTTATTTAACAATTTACTAATTTTTTTCTCTCTTTTATTTCAGAGTCGAACCCACATTGTGATGGCTTCATGAAATTCATAAACAACAAACTCATATAAAAATCCATTAAAGTTGTATATATTTTAACATATGAAATCATTTCAAATATATATATGTTACGAGCAAAGCCCGAAATTGGACAATTCTAGCATTTTACGGAAATTATTGTCCACTTCTAGCATTGTACCCCCAAACTGTACAATGTCCGAAATGATCAAATTTAAAAATGATTATCGAGACGCTTATCGATTCCAATCGATTATTATTAACAAGTGACACATCAAAAATCGAACTTTTCTTGTTAATTATTTGATATTTTTTATTTTCTATTTACATAAAAAGTTGTACCTTTTCGAATCGACAACGTTATAAAATGCTGTCTCAAACTAAAATATAAATAATACGAAGAAATTTTTCTGCAATAAAGTGATAGATAAAAGCACATAAAAGTAGGTATATAAAAAGTTCCGTTGAAGAAATGAAGGAAAGTTTTGTATTTGGCAGTGTTGTCATGTCGTTTTAATAAATCGCGAAAGAGCATGCGATATAATATTAATTAATTTTATTAAACCTTATTTTTAAGTTTATAAATGCAGTTTAATTAAATTTAATTTAATATATTTTAAGTTCAGCAACTAATAGATTAATTTAGGATTTATATCGTAATTGATGTCTGTTTGTCTTTAATATCAAATGGGGAATAATCATATAAATAATCGATATCTGTCATATTCTTTCAAACTTTGACGCATTGCTACTTATCGACTTATTGAAATTCGAACATTGTACAGCAATTCCTTTATACAAAGTCCGACGATTATGTCTATTTCGGAGATATATAATATATATATATATATATATTATATATATATATATATATATATATAATATATATATATATTATATATATATATATACAGTAAAGGGTACAATGCCTGAAGTGGAAGATTTCCGTACAATACTAGGATTGTCCAATTTCGGACATCGCTCGTAACATATATATATATATATATATATATAATATAATATATATATATATATATATATATATATATATATATAATATATATAATATATATATATATATACATAATTCACAATCATGATAGTCATAATAAATTACTATAAAATAACATCAATTAAATGGTCATTATTCACATACAAACAATAATGTTGGAAATATAAATTTTATAAACAATTTATGATTTGTTATTAACTATGAATGAAATGTTAATTAATGCTAATGAGAAAATGGATTTTGAAAGCGAACTGTCACTGATGTTATAAATTACGAAATTATATTCGTACAATAATATATTAAGGATTAATAAAATTCATAAATTAAATTAGAAGGAAAATGTGAATTTGGTTCTGATTTTATGTATTTATTGGTGGCTAAACCAATTTGCGGCTAAATATTAATTTTTAGTTTGAAAACCTAGTTTAGAGCATTTGTATTAACATGCTTTTTCCATTCAATAATGCACTAGAAATAATAATTGTATTTTATATCAGACAGTATTGCAAATTTTATTCGGCATATGTACGGTCCAAAAGCTAAACAAGTATCAATATTTAACATGCTATAAATTATAAATATATAAAATTAAATATTAAATGTTTTCACTTAAAACATTTAACAAAATAAAATCAAATTAAAATAATCACTTGTAGTTGAGTCGTCAGAAGCGGAAAAGCCACTAAACCTCTAAAAATCATCGAAACTAGCCGAATTTTGATGAGAATATTAGTTTTCGGACCCGTGGGGTGTGGACAAAAATCAAGTTGAAATATTATGCTCATTCCTATTTTTATGTCTCATAGATTTTCATAATAATATACAAGGGTGGCCCTTAAGTAATTGTACAAACAGAAATCGTAGATTCTGCACTTTAAAATATTACGATTTAATCCAATTTGCTTTAATAAAATGTTGATATTAAGAAAGATACAGGGAGTTAAAGAAGAAATTTAAAATTTTATTTTATTTTTGGACAAAAATTTACAATTGGATGCTTTTGAGTAGATAAATTATAATATTTTACATACTTTAATGTAACTGATAGAGGGCGCCACATATGCCACATCTGGGGCATAAATTTGCGATTAACTTTTTTGCTATTTAATTTAAGTTAGCTTTATTTGTGTTAAAAATAATAAAGATACATTATTTTCACAAAGAAAAGATATACTTGTTAGTAACCTCAAAAATTCAACCGTTTTCGAGATAATCGCATTTAACCCCCTTCCGCTCCGGAGCTGTATACCAGCAAAAGTTTTTTAATGAAAATACATTTTACGATAGTTATGATGTATAATAGAAGAGATATTGACCTATGGGGGCCAAAAAAATGTTTAAAGCAATTTGAATTTATATGACAATTTATAGTGTTTACCAGAATATCCACATAAGGATATTTGGGTGTACCAGTATATCCACTCTTGGATATCGATTGTACTACCAAAATATCCACATCTGGATACCATTAAAATGTATCTATGTCTATTATTTAATTTATAAAGGCACGCTAAATAAAAATAAAACATATATAAAAAGACAGTGAACAATTTAATTATATTCAGAACAAAGCAAAAAATAAAAGAACATTATTTTTATTACTTATGAAAACTTTCAAAATGTTCCGCTGAGCAAAGTCCAGGCTTGTCCGGACAAGCAATGCAACATTTTCTCGTTAGTTTACGCACTCCGCGTCTTTTACAAATTACACAAATTTTTCGTAGAGCCCTCTTTTTTCCAATTTCTTTTGGAAAATCGGCCATTGTATGCAACGGTTTCCGTGATGTAGTAGGTTGATTTTTTTTATTCATTTCTTGATATCCTTTACTATATTTTAGAAGTAGCCCCCGGCAGCAGAGTTTTGTATATTTATACATTGAAACTTGTTTTTGATGGGCTTGGCTGTAAAATACTCTGGAGTTCAATAGCATAAAATGTAAAAGGTGCAAACCTATTTTGGTGAACCACGTGTAGGACTTCCGCAAAGGACTGTACGGTTCAACATCTTGGTCTACTGCATCAACTGAATCCCATATTTTGATTGTAGAATTGTACATGTTTCGGTTTGTTATAATAGCGAATATTTCCTCCTACAACATATCGTTGTCTTTCGCAAAATCCTGCAGTATGTTTACTGGTAAGCAGATAAACTTCATTGTTGTCCTTGTAGCGAACTAGAAGGAGCATATTCTTGCGAACAAAACATGATTGTTGCCTATCTAATGGAACCAATGTTAATTCTTTTGGAACGCCCCTATTTGGTCGAATGGTGCCTGTAAGGAAAGTCTGTTGTGTCAATAGAAACTCGCAAAGACGAACTGATGTATACCAATTATCTAAAATCACTTCACGATTACTGTTCAGTAGGTTTTGGCAAAGATAAACTATGTTTATCATTATAAAACTTGTTTTGGAAAAAAAAAAAAAAATATATCTCTGATATAAGTGTAAATAATTTAAATAATACAATAGTAAAGAACATCACTTTCATCTGACAAACAACCACAATATACCTATCTCTAATTCATTGGATCAAATCTGTTCTCCTCAAGAACCATCCATCAATTAATAGAGTACCGGCATGTAAGTAATGTTTGTTTTGTTTTGTTTTATTTATTTGCTCATTTATTAATTTATTACAATATAAGATTGCTACTTTATACCAATTGTGGTTCTTACCTTGTCTGTTAATAACCTTTTATATATTCAAATTATTCATTTTGAAAACCACAGACATGTAATATTGGCATAATTACTATAATTTGTATGAACTAATTTATTTGTTTATTTTATCTTTATGAGACACCACCCTAATTGGGTTTATTTTATTGCAGCATTAGTTTAACTTTGTATCTCGACCTGAAGATGCTTTGCAAATTGTAGAAAGCGAAACCGGTCGTCAGATTGTTAAATTAAATTGATTGTGAGTAAGTCTTATTATTATTTCTTTACCTATTTGATATGGACTCACACAAGCAACACATTCATGATTTGTATAATGAATTTCTAATTTTGATGGCTTATTTGAATTATATTGCCTTAAATTACTCCCTACTTTATCTAACTTGACTCTTTTTTCGCGGTTTTGTTTGTTATCGAAACTTAGACATAAAATTAAAAAGTTAAATTGACGTTGGCTCATTGTGCATCGGAAAACGTATATTCCTTTTCCGTCAGTATTTTACAATTTATATAAATGACGACGGTTATTTCTAAATGCACCAGACAGGTAAAGAATCCCCAACACAGCCTTGATTTCTATTACAGAATAGATGTATTTCCATAATGTGGAGAGTTCTTTCAACTTTCAGATTTTTCTGAAATTCGTTGGTTAGTATGCTTAACCAAGTCAGTCATCATTAGTCTATCAATAAATAGCAGCAACCACTTAATTGGTGTCTTGGCATGCTTTGCGTGATTTTTGAGTCCCGGTAAATGCATAATTAAGTTTTCTGCTCTTAGGTAAAGAAATAATAAATAAGACTTACTCACAATCAATTTAATTTAACTATTAGACGACCGGTTTTGCTTTCTACAATATGCAAAGCATCCTCAGGTCTCGATACAAAGTTAAACAAATGCTGAAATGATAAAACCCATATTAGGGTATTGTCTAATAAAGATAAACAAAGTGAAAGTAAATTACAATAATTATGCCAATATTACATGTCTGTGGTTTTATTTAAAAGAGTAAGTTGAATAACAAGTATAAAAGTTTTAAAAGTTTAAACAGACAAGGTAAGGCCCACAAATGTTATCAAATAGTCTATTAGATTGTAATAAATTAATAAATGAGCAAATAAATAAAATAAACATTACTTACATGCCGGTACTCTATTAATCGATGGATGGTAGAACATGGTTGAAACTACTATGTATTGTTGAATGGAGAACTCAATTCTGTTATTGCAGTTGTTTGACAGTAAACGGGAAGTTCTTGAGGAGATAGATTTGATCCAACGAAGAAGAGATATGTGTGTGATTGTTTGTTAAATGAAAGTGATGTAATATACCATTGTATTATTAAAAGGTATTTATACTTATTTGAGAGATATATTTATGAAATGTGTGTTATTTATTGAGTAACTGTTTTATGAAGGTGACAGTTTATATGACAATAAATAAGTTTAGATGTAAAAATTGTGTGGGTGTGCAATTATTTTTCAACTTGTAAACTTATTCATTGTCATAAAACTGTCACCTTCATAAAACAATTACTCAATAAATAACACACATTTTATAAATATATCTCTCGAAATAAGTATAAATAACTTTTAATAATACAATGGTATATTACACCACTTTCATTTAACAAACAATCACACACATATCTCTTCTTCATGGGATCAAATCTATCTCCCTCAAGAACTTCCCGTTTACTGTCAAACAACTGCAATAACAGATTGAATTGAAACATTTCGATTATTGGGTTCTTTACTCAAATTTATGTCATCCTTTCCAGAATAATAACAAACTTGTCTGTTACTTTTTACAACG
This sequence comes from Diabrotica balteata, assembly GCA_918026665.1. NCBI lineage: Eukaryota > Metazoa > Arthropoda > Insecta > Coleoptera > Chrysomelidae > Diabrotica > Diabrotica balteata. Next base: position 161,548,167 of record OU898277.1, read on the forward strand.
TCTTTCTGATTTCCATTCTTGCCTTTGGATTCTTGTTCTATATCCGAAAAATCGCTGTTCACACTTGCATTGCCTTCTGTCTCTGATGATTAATCAAGATGATTCTTGATCAATAAATTTGCCTTTATTTTCACACTCTTCCCACATCCGTATGATATGAGCCTGCCCTTACCTTAATAGTATTTATAAGATAGCTTACCTCTAAAAATTACGTCTAAGAACAAAATAAAAACGCAAAAGTTTGTCTCACCCCGACACGTGGGTGAGATAAAACCCAGACAACTTAAAAGCGACACCACTTACGATATATATATAATTGTTGACTGACCTGACTGTATCAGATTGTAGACAAATATGTATTCGAAAGCTAATGAAGCGCTGTTGGCGTTTGGTATCCTTCGCCTTTCTTCGCCAAGTACATATTGACATATTTTTCATGCCTTCATTAAAAATATCAAGTAACCTTCTTCTGAGTATTTCTCTTCTCTGACCAATGGGTTTATCAAAAAGCGTTTTTTTATCTGGTTATTTTGTTCCATCCTCATTACATACCCTATTCACCTCAGACGTCCTATCTTAATAAGTTTTATAATGTCTGGTTTCTGGTATATTCTATAAATTTCGAAGTTGTCTCGTCTTCTCCACACTTCATTCTCATTCACTGCTTCATAGATTTGCCTTAGAACTTTTCTTTTAAAACATCCTAACATGTTTTCACTACTTTTTCTTAGAGTCCAGGTCTCTAAATGATATTTTAGGACAGGGCGTGTTTATTGTTTTGTAGAGTTTAATTTTTGTATGTCTCGATATAATTGTGGGTTTAAGGAGGAGATTGAGCCTAACATAGCACCTGTTGACTATTCATATTCTGCGGTTCCTCTTACCTTATATTTCTCTTCTAAATTAAGTACCCAAATATAGTGTTCCACCGATTTATTTAATACATCTTTCCTTGTTGTTAGTAGGTCGCCATTTTGACTTTTTAATTCTTTTTTCCTTTTGAGGTTTTCTATATATTTATGTTCCTTATTTTTTAAGTGGTTCGTTTTTTTTTCGATCTCGTTTTTTTCTCTTTTTTTTTTGTCTTGTAATTCTCTACAGTTGTTCTAGTTTGTTGAATAAGCATCTTTTTGTATGCTTGTTTTTTCTTTTGTTGCATTTTTGCATTTATCATCAAACCAATGCTTTTTACGGACACCAATTCCTGTTCTTATTACATGTTTCGCTGCTGTTTTAATGTTTTCTGTTATTTTGTTTTATATTAGGAGTCTATATCTCCCTCCATTATTTACATTTGGATTATTAAGCCTGTTGATGACGTTTCCAAGTACCCTCCTGCAATTATAGCATATTCCAGATTTTGCACATTACATCTTTTTTCATCCATATGAATAAACAATATTATGATGAAAATAAGGAAAATAGCTTAATTTACAAACCATACAAATTAAAAAAGTAAAAAACGTTCAGTTTGAGTTATCGAAAAAAATCGTAAAAGTTGAAAAAGATTTCAAGGACCATGTTAAAAAACTCATTGTAAGTAACAAAGCACTAAACGTTTTGTACTGTTTTAATATGTATGGTTCATAAATTACGTTATTTTCTTCACTTCCATCATAATATTGCTGCATATCTTTTGTAAGGTAAACCATGTTCAGTTTTTTTGGACCTATGGATGTTTGCTTATTTAAACAATTTTGTGGATGAACTGATGATGTGTATAGATTTAATACACGAAACATCTTTAAAACGATGACGTAGCTGATATCCTTTCTTATATTTTTCTTTTATTACATACGATAGAACACTACAAAAAGTTACAAAAAAAAACTTGCGAAAATGATCAATTTTAGAAAACATCTTACTTTAAAATTCTTCAACAAAACCTAATAGTAATCTTTTATGTCCACATTTTTAAATATAATAACTGTTACCCAATGGTTTTTACCAAACAAATACTTAGTTCTTTTAAACATGTTAAAATTACTCAACTTTTTATCTATCGACTTCTTCGTGAAAAATGTTGCTGTAGGTTGAAATGTTTCTAAAAGATATGTGAAGGAGGTGGCAGGTAATTTACTTAAGAGCTTTTACCTCATGCATAAAACAAAGTATTGCCAGAGATGTCCCTAAATAAAAGATTGTCTAAAACAAATACATAAGAAACAATACTGTAGTTGTAGAGATGGGATGTTTTAGTTCCAATAGAATATATTTTTTGATATGTAACTATTTGACTAAATCTGATTTTTAGAACTTTGGATAAATAATATCGCACTGTCAGTGCAAGAACACAGTAAGTCAGAATAAGTAAGTTACGAGATAAACACGATTTTGTTTATTTTCGTGCTAATATCGGTGAAATAAGACACAAGTTTTAAGAAAAATTAACATTTAAATCATGATTTTGCATGCTTTTCAGCCTATATTACATTCACCAAAAATAGAAATTTAAATAAAATAATATTAATGCTAAAAACAGTGGAAATTTAAAAGTTACAACACTTTTGCACGAAGAAAATTGTTAAAAGTGTAGACACCTTTTCTGGTAGTTATTGTCCTCTTCTCGTATACCATCTTGGGCCAAAATGTTTTATAAAAACTATGATGGCTTCTGGTATCATTCACGAATGGCATAAGTATACCAAATCTTTCTTAATTCGAAATTCCCGGGGTTTGGTATATACATTTAATAAATTCCAATACATCATCAGGTAAGTAAAGAAAAAAATTTTTCTTTACTTACCTGATGACTTTCTTCCTCTGCAAATGACATGTTTGTGATAGCCACAATTCCGTCGTTTTGTAATGACAATGTCATAACAAGATAGAAAAAATTATTTTTGTAAAACAATCAATATTTTTATTTAAATTCAAAGCAAAAGGATTATAATAAAAATATGCAAATCAGGCGACCTTGAGTAGAGTGATTAACAAAGGATTGAAATTCATTACCTTAATAAAAGTTACGGGGTTAAAAATTACGGGGGGACAATATTATAAGACAATCGCCCCGGAAGGTTATATGAAGATTTAATACAATATGGGATTTAGATTTTATAGAATAAGTTTTTTTGAGACTAGATATTTTTAACTTGTCAGTATCGTTAATACACAATACAAGTTTTAAGATAACTGTTTTTCGTTTCATAAGAAAAAATACTATTTGGCTGAAAATAATTAGTCTTAATTTATATGTTTTTAATCCAATATAATAAATAAATGGTCAAACGACATCGCACACATTTTATGGAAAATGTAATGTCACACAAAGGACATAAAACTTACACAAATAGATTGATCTCGTAAATCTTTGTTTATTGTCTCGGCCGGTAAAGGGATTACGTAGACACGCTGTATATTAAAATTAAACACCACAGATAAAGATATTAAAAAAACAAATATCTTACTTTTTTCGTGCCCTTTCATTGCTTGTTATCGAAAACATTTCAATGTTCCGTGCAAACTGTTAGAAACATTAGAATTACAACAGTTTTGCACTGAATTTATGTACAAAAACGCAAAAATGGTTAAACTGTTGTTGCTGTAATATATTTGCTGGTTAAGCGTTTGAAAGTTACTAAAGTTTTACAGAGGAAAGATAATGCATATTTACAATACGAATTTCATGATTACTTCATTTTCATAAAATTTTGAGTTACTACAGTATTACACAGAGGGTGCAATATGTTCTTTGAATTAATGTTAAGTAAAATAATTTTATTAATAAGAATCGCCCTAATGATATCCAATCTTCGATCCAAAATAATTTGAAAGTCAATATTTTCTACAATAAAAAATTCCGCAAAACCATCGAGTCTATACAAAATATATAACCTCTAAGTCCATATGTTTAGTCAGCTGGACAATGTTTACTAATTTATTACACGGTGACTATTCCAGCGGGCCGTAATTTCGGCCCGGTAATCCCTTGGCCTACCTGCATAAATCAAGGGGTACCATTTATGACAGGGGTAATTTCGGCCGAGGGCTTGATGTTTACGATGAGATTAAAATATTGGTAATTACGCTTAATAGTTTCTGAAAAATATTAATTGTGTATTTATTTGGAAATACCTAATCCTGTGTACCTTGACTATTCGGGTGGGGCATCGCTGCGTCCTATATTGCAGCATACTGGACTTTCTATTTATCAGTAAAAATTTACTCGTTTGATATTTAAGACGACTAGTTAAAATTTAACAACAGCGCCTACTTTGTGAGTTTGTTGTTACAAGTGGTGAAACTGATGAGGTTATGATGGCGGGCGGCTCCACAAAAATACAGTAAGTTGTAAGTATATTTTCTGTAGTTTAAAGTATTGATTATTTTTATTGCTATCTTAGTTGTATGTTTGGACTTTTTGTGGTAAATATATAAGTGAAAATAATTACAACTGGTCACGTCAAGGGTCCGTCTCAACTTTTTGTCAAGCATTTTTCACATTGGAACTTAGTTAGCAAAATATGTTACCATACTCACGTTTTTTACGTTTATTTACAGGCAGGTTATTTTGTCAGATAGCGATTTTTTCCTCAGTGAAGATTGCGATAATGATTCTATTAAAAACGAGAATGTTTCTAAAAACCTCTCAACTATTTTTCATGAATCCGAAAACTAATAACCAAAATCATTTACAAAATAGTTTAGATTCAGAATGGAATTCTGGCGATGAGACTACTTTACTGCAGTGTTGGTAGAAACTCCTGGAAACGGAACAATTAGATGGTGTTAAGAATAGGTGGAATAAAAATATTTTTAAGACTTATCTCTTTTTATGAGACTCTCTTTGAGAAAGATTTTTTTCGACAACTAATGAAGTTCACGAATTCTGGACACCATTGGATTATTTGTCTGAGTATTTTCCTGAGCATTTTTGGGAAATTTTGTCTTCAGAAAGTAACATACGAGCTATGCAAGCAAAACGAAAATAAAATCCAATTACGCTTAATTGTTTCTGTAAAATATTAATAGTGTATTATATTTGGAAATACCTAGATTTGAACCAAGGTCAACTCTTTGAATTCAAGAAAACTAACAAGTATCCCATACTTTGATGGGAATTTTTGGACTACCGCGCTTACGCCTCTATTTCATGAAAGAAATTGAAATTATCTATTATTACTTAGCTTCCCCGACATAGAATCTACAACTTACGAAATTTTTTACATGTCGTAGATAAACCGTTGCAGTTTCAGAGGACACCAAAGGCAAATAAACTTTGGCAAGTTCAGCCTATATTCTTAATGTTGTACGAAATAAATGTATACACTCTTCAAAGATCTCGTGAGTTATCCATCGACGGACAAATGATTCCATTTACCTGGCACCACTAGTCTACGACAGTATGCCAACGAACAAACCTAATCCTGTAGGTTTGAAGAATTTTTTGCGTGCTTTAAAAAACAGGGCTAGTCTTGGATTTCTTTATTTATCAAGTTGCAAAACACTAGGCCTGATGCTGCTTCTGACAAATCCTTGGTTGGGCATTGGCGGCCTGGTCGTGAAAAAAAATTGTCGGTGAACTTGTGTCCAGGAATAACAATTTACTTTGACAGATATTTCACCTCCATTAATTAACTCGATTATTTATTAAAAAAAAGATTACTTGGTATTGGTACCATTCAGAATAATATTGAATTTCACGAGTACTTAGGGGTAAAATAAAAAAATATTCTGTTTTACTCAAGGAAGGCCGAGGGTGTTATGAGGAATGGGTACGAGATAGTAAAGTATCTATTTTAAAATGGATGGAAAATACATATGTTACAATAACTTCTATATCTGTAGGTTCTTTGCATTGGCTGACGTGATTGACGTGATTGAATTTGCATTGACCAACCTTATTGATAGAGTATCGTCAGGATCGTGCAGCGTTTTGACAATAAGAGATCAAAGGTAATTGATTTACTGGAATTTAAGCTGTATGTTGGAAGATCGCTAACTCTAGGTGGTAAGCCTACAAGCGGGAGACAAGCTAGTGCGTCTATTCGAAGAGAACCGGAGTAGCTAAAGATGAAGAGTCCATAATTCCTGTAAAAAGATCTAAAGCTGACCAGTTACCGCCTAAAGATGTAGGAAAAAACCAGTAAAACCCATTTGCCAATATGCTCTGTCAGCAATAAAAATTCTTACATGCACTGCCGAAACCCTGGACTGCACTGAGAAGACGAGATTCTTTTGTATAAAATTTAAAATTGTACTTGTGTATTTCTCCTAAACGAGAATGTTTTTTTTTCTAGTCATACTTAAATTATATGTAAGTTAGTCCTGATGTCCATATGCTGGACCTGTCATATTATGTCTGGTAAAAATTTTTTTTTAGTTTTTATAAATTGTTGTTTTATTGTTTTCACAAATAAAGAGAGAAAATATGAAAAATTGTTAAAATAATAAAAACTGTTTTCTTGGGAATGATAGTGATCAATAAGACTAAATATGATTATATTTAAAAAGATAAAATCACACAAAAAAAAAACAAGAAAAAAAGGAAAAAATACGACTACTAGGAAAATGCCAAAAGTGGCCATAACCCATTGCTCTAAGGAAAACAAGTATGTCAAAAGAAGTGGCATTTTGAGGTATATAATCAACCGCATCCCGTCAGTATAGTTAAAGACTAATAAATAACCAAAAGCATAGCTTTTATAGCAAAATTGGACCGGAAAATCCAAGTCCCTTAAATCGATATATCTGATGTTGTTTTGAACTTAAAATTCTAAACATAATTCGATAAGCATATTAGGTAGGACTTATTAATTGAAGAGTTATTTCCAAATGTCTTATAATCCATGAAATTGTGAAACTCACAAACTACAGATTTTTTATTTAAGAACAAAGTATTAAGATACAAATTTGGAAAGATATCTAGTGTCTTACAAAGTATATTGCCATCTTCATACAGACGTACAAAAATCTTAATGCTTTGGGAACAAATTTAAGACGCTTTGGGAATAACAAGGTATTTATTTTAGGGTAAATTTTAATTACTAAACTCAAATATTGAATATTTATTGAAATTTTTTTAATTTGGTACTAGTTTACAATAGGTAATTAGACAAAACAGCTTTTAAAATTTATTAACTTATCTTCATTGTCACTTAAAATATAGTTTTTAGCAGCATTCCTTGTACCAAACAGCTGATAAATTTTTTTGCCATAATGACATGGCAGGATGCTTACTGTTCGAGAATACCTAGCTTACTTGAAAGTTATTTAATATCTTTCAATTTCTCTTTTTTATTTAAATGGCCCAATGCCTTTGTGTTTAAATTACGAGATGACCATTTCTTTCCTCTTATCAACAGTGTATGAAAACATCTGGAAACACACCGAGTAGATGAACTTACAACCCACTCTGCTAGCTGTTATCTCTATGGCTTCCATTTCTGTTATATTAAAGTCCATTTTGGATTTTCTGTGCTTCCTAACCAATAATTTCCAGTCAGAAGTAAACCAGTCCTCGCTGAGAACAAACACCTCTCTAAGCTTACTAAATATAATGTGGTAATTAGTTGGTAACAAAGCTTCTTCAGTTTTCCGTAATGTTTTTTGACTAAATTAATGATAGACTCGACCGTTACTTGATGTAAATTTATTTTAAGGAACAATAAAACACTGAAAACTCTATTTTCCAAACTTTCACAAAATTTATTCTAAATTCTTATCACTACAGCTGTTTTGGCTGATTCCTTTCTCAAAGTGATCTATTATTGGCATGCGTTTAACACTTTTAAGATTCTATTAATGAAATAAGGTTGGAGAGAAAGGGGGGATAAACTGTTTAGTCTCAAAGTTCAGTTGTGAAGTGCGTATGTAGAATCTGTTTTTACTATTATTGAAAGCCCTTTTGTGTTCTGCTATTCGTTTATTAAAATTTCTACCCGTTTGACCGATGTAAGTTTTTTGCAGTCGAGCCACATTTAAGTTTGTGTATGTAATCGAGCAAAAGGTACTGGGTTTTTTCTGGTGTGGTAGAAATACTAATTTCAGGGCTTTCTTGTGTAGTTTTTAATTTAACATTTTATTAATTGTTTGTTCGTTGTATCCATTTTTGACTGCTATTTGCTTAATGATATTTAATTCTGTCTCAAAGTTGTATTTTGACATCGGAATTTCTGTTAATCTATGTAACATACTCCAATATGCTGCCAGTTTATGTTGCAATCAACAAATTAAGAAACACAGATATAATTCTGAATGACCAACTTCAGACAAACAGTTCTCCCTTACTCAACCTATTTCATTAAAGACTATAAAGTGTAAACGCATGCCAAAAATAGATCACTGGAGAAAGGCACAATCTACTGGCAAATTACTATATTCTCGTACGAGAAAAGTAATATTCATTGTTATGTTATACAATTGAGCCAAATTACTGAGCATTGAGAGAATAATGTAGTTTTTGTTTTAAGCACTGCATCCATCACACAATAGATTAATTTTATTGGATGGGTGGAAGGTTCAGGCACAAAGTGCAAGTAATACAAGCACTACAAACTTGTGAACTACCTTTCACACCATCATTTTTGCCCCATTTATAAAAACATCAGATTAATCCTGTTTATATGTTAAACCATAATGTAGCACAATACCTAGATAGTATTGCCACAGCTGATGGGAATAAAGTACTTCACATAAGGCAGTATGAGGGGTAAATGTTGATATTCCATAATATTAAATACAAAACACGCTGTATCATTAGATATAATAGGATCATCCATTTAACTCATAAAATCTTTTTGCACGCCTTTTATGCAACAAAAGTTCAGCTACTAAAATCTTCCCTACTTCATCATCCTTTTCACACTTGAGACGTTGACTACCTTCACAATAATAGCTACATATATCTGTACGGGGTCTACCAAATCCAAGATTAAATTCAGTGGTAAATATTTTATAGTATAAGTGATATTTATAAGACTGGGTAAATATTTCCGGTTAGGTGTCTGAAACAAAGAGAAATAAACGTTAGTCACTGTAAGATACTTATGAAAGGACAAAAAAGTAATCAGTAACTATTTAACCTATATAGATGTATTCATTGGTTTGGACTCAGTGGCGGTTGGTATATAAGTGCTGCGGAGCTGCAGAACCACCAAAATAATCCAAACAAAATTACTTTGAAAATTAAATAAAAAATATCACTACTTATAAAATCTAAATTCATTTAGATGATTTTCGTGCATGGCCGCCTTTATTTTAATCTGTCGTCCGTCGCACTCTCATTGGCGACAGCAAGTCCCACTTATTTGACCGGACCGGTGCTACTCCGAGCTGTGAACTGTTAAAGATTCCCGATAACACCGCTCAACCCCTCGCCTACACTTTTCAGGCGACGACTGAAAGCAATATTTGAGCTGGCATTTGTCGCAGTTCGAACTAGTGTGTACAAACCTACGTTTATTGTAATATTTAAATAATCGTGAGCGCGATCGCGACGCGACTGACTGTTAAAATAAGTTGTCCTGCACTTAATTCGGTATTTATATTAAGTAGTATATGCGAATAAAAGTGCTGTTCAGGACACTGAACAGCAGCACTGAATTTATAATTTGATTAATGTCAAGAGATTCTTTAAATATTCTTATGACGAAAAAACTAGAATTAAAATGCAAAGGACGTCCTTTGTCGCATATTAAAAATCGAAAAAGAAGGATCAAGCTGAGGGAAAAAATTACAAACGACAATTTTAATTGCGATATTTATACGAGAAATAGTTGGATATGTGGCTGCAACAGAAAAAACGCTCTGTTTTTCCTTGTGTACTCTTTGGAGGTGATAAGTCATGGACGCAAGTTGGTGTAACAGACTTAGTACATTTAAGTGATAATAAAAAAAGCACAAAACTTCTAAGCATCATTTGCACAATCAAATGGAATATGCTTTTATTAGGCTCCGTGAATATTAAAGAACAGTTAGATTCTACATACTGGATAAATATTCAAAATTCAATGAAGCTCTAACAAAAATTAGGTATGTTCTGTTCAAAAATTATAGACTGCATAAAATTTTGTAGTGTTTTCGAATTGGCGCTTCGGGGACACGACGAGACACAAACATCCGACAATCCTGGAATTTTTTCGCGGCCTTATAAATTTTACTGCTGAATTGGATAGAACTTTTAGCACAACACTTGGAAGAATCGACGATTTTATAAGGGCATTTCTAAAGAAATTCAAAATGATATTTGGACTGCATGTTGGAATTATGCCAGGATAAATATTTTGGAGGAAATTCGGGAATCTCCATATCTAGCTGTCATGGCCGACGAGACTACAGACATTTCAACAAAATCACAAATGGTTGTAGTATTTAGATATTGTCGAAATGGAGCACCGGTCTAGAACGATTTTGGACATATTTGGTACCTTCAAAATTAAAATGCAGATACTTTAAGCAAAAACATTTTCAGTGTTTTGGATTCCTATTCCTAGAAAAACTCAAATAATAAACTAATTGCTCAGAGTTATGATGGGACAGCGGTCATGTGTGGACAGCACGCGCAGGAGTTCAAGCCAGAATCAAAGAAAATATTCCATTTGCTCATTTTGTACACTGTTTACGTGCATCAATTAAATTTAATAAATGTCTAAGGCTTGTTCCGAAACCTCTCAAGTTAGACTTTTTTTTAAATTTAAATGAAATCCCTACCTTTTCTAAAAATTCGCCACAACGAGTGGCGAGTTTTAGATAAAATCGTCCAAAAGAAAATTCCTCATAGCGCTCCAACTCCGCTGGAACTTTAATATTCGAACTGTTAATGTTGTGTTTGAACATCGATCTTCATTTTATCAAATGTATGAAGAAATAGAAGAATCGTTTGTTAAGCAGCTGTCTGTAGTTCAGAATCTTTCATTCGAAGAATACCAGTGGATTAAAATTTGTTTTTTTGGTTAACATTTTTCCATTGTATAATGCCACAAGTAGACGTTTTGTATAATGCCCTTTAAAAGACTAAAACGGATCCTTGTGGAAATCAAAAAAAGGGGTGACAGATTTCGAAAGATACATGAATTCAGTTAGAAATTCAATAGATGATACCATTGACCAAGTTCTAGCTTATGCGTTAAAACCATTACCAACTAAAAGGTTACGGAAGGATAACAGTCCAGTAGATCATCGGAGAGCATTTATCGAAGTTTGTGATATAATCATAATTGTGCAAATGATAGATTTGCTTTTAAAAATCACCTACTTGCAACTTCATTGCTTTATCCTGAGCAATTTAATAATTATTGTGATAATTTCCCAGATGATAATTTAAGCCTGACTTGCGCGGCGTCATATCCAATATTTAGATACGGAGCGCTTGAAGACTGAATTATCTGTTATTTATTTTAGGACAGACTGTAGAGACATTAATGGGACCTTTTTTAAAAATTTTAATTAAAAATAATTTAACAGAGCCTTTCAAGAAACTGTAAAACTGCTTCAAATTCTTATTACAGTGCCCATGAGTACGGCAGAAGATGAAAGGTGCTTTTCGAGTTTAACACGGATTAAAACATTCTTGAGAAATTCCATGACTGAAGACCGACTTGTAGCATTAACCATGTTGTCAGTAGAAAAAACACTTATAAAAGAAATACAAACTTTAACGAAAAAGTTATAGACAAATTTGCTTTAAAAAAAAATCGACGAATCGAGCTTATTTATAAAACATAAATAATATATTTGGCTCTGTGTGTAGTCAGTTCGTAGACCCTATAATGCAATTATTGTTGTGGCGATTTTGTTTGTAGTGTTTGTTCGTTTGCATTCCTTAGTTTCGCGTATTTATCGATAAAATTCTACTAAAAACATAAACTATAAAACAATTACTAGTGGTGCCATAATTAACCATTGCTATTTTTTGATATAATTGGATTTATATCTTCAATTTGAAAAAGAATAAGTTCTTTATTATTTTTAATAGATATATAATGAATAAATATATGGTGTAAAATATCAAACTAAAAGCCTCGTTGTTAAAATACAACGATTAAAATGATATTGAATTTAAAAAAACCAAAAAATACTGCAGAACTACCAAATTTTTGAGTCACCAGCCGCCACTGCGAAACTTTTAATAACAATTTCAGGGATAATTGACTTTCAAAACTGATACTGTACACATCAACTAAACGCAAATAAGTAAACAGCCATGATGAGTCACGTGACTTTAGAAATAAAATCAGTCAGGTAATAAGACGTTTTGAAAATAAATACAATTTTCAAATGCATTTTTAAATGGTAAATGAGTCGTTTTGGTGCATAAAACGTTATTTTAGACCTGAAGAAAGCTATAATGTTTTTGATAAAATAAAAAATCCCAAAAAAATCGAAATTTTGGATTTAAGACATTTTGGAAATAAGCTCTTCAATTTAAGTGCAATGCATCATTGACAATATTATGCGTATAGAGCATGATACTCATATATTGATTTCTTATAATTTCTCAATATAGTTAGCATTTGACAACACCTTTTACGATGCAATCCAACAGATGACTTGAGTCAAGAAAAACTAAATAAGCTGCAGGTGGATAGATTACATGTCGTGGATAAAGGCAACGTTACTGGGGGATAATATTTATCGTTACAGAGAGCCACTGGATGTCAACATGGGTATTTTTATAACCTCTCTTGTGGGCTCTAAATTTTGTTACATAATCAAATTTATATGAAGTCCGAAACGTTAAAAACCATCAAATTTTTGTGTAGATATTTAGATGAAAGTGGTCTTCTAAACCAGACTGGTACATGTCTCATCTCAAAGCTAAAGATAGAAACAGGGCGCCACTCAATTTTTTTGGGGTTAAGCAGAAAATTAAGAAACCTTAGAAAAGAAAGAGATAAGGAAAGATATCCTTCAGAGATCAGAGATCAAACCAAAGGAAAGATACCAACAGTTAATTATCAAATAAATTTGGTCAACACAATATATAAACAAATATAGATATATTAGGTATTACACTTACTTACCTACGAACTTAATCAGCCTGATCTTTGTACTGGTCAAAAGTATAGTAATAATTAATATACTAACATGAATATTTATATCTACTATTTTTATCAGGGAACTGTTAGGAGCCGACAAATAAACTACATTCATAAAACATTAACAATATACACAAAATTA
>OU898277.1:161561788-161703272 GCA_918026665.1 Diabrotica balteata
GGGATGTATTTGGATCTTCAACAAAACTTTGCATTTTATCTAGTTTTGTTGTCATTCAGTACTCTTTTAAGTCGAACTGATCGGTATATATCTAGTAAATTTGTAATTCGTAAATTGTAAATGTCTTGTCATAATTTTATAAAATTTGGTGTAAATGTTTGGCGTTATTTAGAAAAGGTATTTCCCGGACGATGGATTGGTAGACGAGGTAGAATTGAATGGCCTCCACGTTTACCTGATTTCAATCCTAAAGATTTTTTTATTGGGGATACTTAAAAAATTCAGTTTACAAAACTAAACCAGCAAGTCTTGCAGAAGTAAGGCAACGAAATATCGATGAATCTCGAATAATTTCTAGACAATCATGGAAAAATGTGGTAGACACATTCTACCGTCGATTAGGGTACTGTCAACTCTCATGGAGCACATTTTGAAGAATTGATAAAGTAACCATTATGTTAAAAAATGTTGTAATCTATCAATTGTTACATTTTAATCTAGTTAAAAGTAGTTAGTATTAAACAATTGATTGAGACAATTAGGCGTTGCCAGAATTTATGTTTTATGTAGGTATTTAAGGTCTTCCAAACTACATAAAATTATAAGTGTTATATATGGTTGAACTCGTATTGAATAGGAGATTCCAATAATGACTGAATATACAGGGTGATAAATTTGAAAAACCAAAGTTACTAATAATATAAAAGAAACGGCAAATCTGGCAACATTGCAAATAATAAATATGTAATCTCTGTATCAAAAAATAGGTGTACCTTAAATTTTGTACAATTATAACAATTATATCTCGTAAATTATACAATTTACGAGATAGTTGATCGTTTCCAGACTTTTGGGCCAGTCTGTATATTATATATATATATATATATATATATATATATATATATATATATATATATATACATATATATATATATATATATATATATATATATATATATATACATCCTACTATCATTTTGGCATCGATACATTATGCTTTTACCATCAATTTAGCATCGTCTTGCAAAGTAGCATCTGTATATCTTTCTCTTTTTATCCCTTAATGAGTTATATAAGTTTATTCCAGGAAATGTTTGAGTCTAAAATGATGGTACAGTGAAAATATTATATATATTTAGTTCAGGGTTTTACCGTTTACTCGCTGCCATTATATACATGAAAATGTATATCGCACTTTCATTATCAATCATTTTGGCATCAGAAATTTGGCATCGCTGTTGAATATAATATTACCCACAACGAAATAGTAAATTTAAGAATTTATATATATTTTTTTCATCCATAAATCATTCTAGCATCTTGTTTGATTAAAAATAACGGGTTACATCTTGGGTATATATAACGGGGTATATATTGCATATTTTTGCTCCAATTGGTCCAGTCGTGATGTACATCACCTCAAATGATAGGATTTAACCAATAAAATACAATAAGACAGAAAAGCAGCATGTCAAAAAGGCCTTAGTTATATATCTTCGTTTCTATAAGTCCAATCGTGACGTACAGTATCTCAAATGATAGGATTTAACCAATCGAAAACAATGAAATAGAAAAATCAAATACAGCAACATGTCAAAAGGGCCGTAGTCACGTATTTTTGATCCTATTAGTCCAATCCTGACGTATAGTACCTCTAATGATAAGATTTAACGTAAAGAATACAATGGGATAGAAAAATGAAATACAGCACAATGTCAAAAGGGCCTTAGTTGTGTATCTTCGGTTCTGTTAGTCCAATCATGACGAGCAGTACCTCAAATGAAAGGATTTAACAAATAAAATACAATGAGGTAATGGAGTTGCATGTCAAAAGGGCCTTAGTTATGTACCTTTGGTCCTATTAGGCCAATAGTGACGTACGATATCGCAAATGATAGCACTTAACCAATCTTCTTCTTACGGTGCCTTATCCTTAAGGACGTTGGCCATTACATTTGCCCATTTAATCTTATTTGTAGCAGTTCTGAATAGTTCTATGGAGGTCATGTTCGTCCATGGCCGTAGGTTTTTAGAAAGAGTTGCAAGAGTTTTTTTTGCAAGAGTTGCGTCTTCTTCCTGGTCCTCATTTGCTATTGACTTTGCCTTCGATTATAAGTTGGAGCAGTTCATACTTTTGACTTCTTATGATGTGACCAAAATATTGTGTTTTCCGTTCTTTTATTGTAAGCATAAGCTCTCTTTCCTTATTCATCCTCCGCAAGACTTCCGCATTCGTCGTATGTCTCTTGTAGGATATTCTGAGCATTTTACGATAACACCAGAGTTCGAATGCTTGGATTTTTTTTGTATTGCTTCTGTCATTGTCCAGGCTTCAACACCATAGAGCAAGGTGGAGAAAACATAGCACTTAAGTATTCTAGTTCTCAATGAGATGCCCAGCTGGCGTTTGATAGAACTTTTTGCATTTTGTAAAACATTCTACGTGCCTTTTCCAGGCGTATTCTTATCTCTAGTGAGTGGTCCCAAGTTTCATCAAGATTACTTCCAAGGTACGTTGTTTTTGTTACTCTATCCAGATCTGTTCCGTCAACATTGACCTTCACCCTTCTCTTTTGGTGCTTGCTGATGATCGTCGTTTTTGTCTTCTTTGTATTCAATTTCATTCCAAATTCTCTACAGGCTGTCGTTACTCAGTCTATTAAGCGTTGCAGGGCTTCAGCAATATTTTCCAGTATGACAGTGTCATCAGCATATCGCAGGTTATTTATACATTGTCCGTTTATAATTATACCATCCGAGGTGCCTTCCAAAGCTTTCTGAAATATCTTCTCAGAGTAAACATTGAACAGCAAAGGTGATAGGACACATCCCTGTCTTACTCCCTTCTCGATATTGGTTTTTCCAGATGTTTCGCTTTTTATTCTGATTTTAGCCTTTTGTTCTTGGTAGAGGTTTGAAATTATCCTTAAGTCTTTATCGTCGATATTACATGACCTTAAAATATCTATTAGTTTATAATGTTTCACCAGGTCAAACGCCTTCTGAAAGTATATAAAACACAAGTATACATCAGAATCGACATCTCTACATCTTTCAACTAGCACACGTATTAAAAAAAGTGCTTCTCTTGTTCCGAACCCCTTCTTAAAACCAAACTGAGTTTGACCAGTGTGTTCGTCTAGTTTATTGTATACTCTATTGTGTATTACCGGGTCAGGAAACACCTGGAATCTGCGGAAGGCAGGGATTTATTCACTTCCCCTGATAGGACTATCCGAAAGGAGTTCCTACCCGCTACCTATTACTTACTTAACGCTACTTAATTGAAGATTACAATAACCTTAAATTGGAAATTAAATACAGCAACACGTAAAAAGAGCCTTAGTTACGTATCTTCTTTTTAGTAGCACAATCGTGACTTAGAGCACCTCAAATGATAGGATTTAATCAATAGAATACAATGAGAAAGAAAAATAAAATACAGCAGCATGTCAAAAGGGCCATAGTTATGTTTCTGAGATCCTATTAGTCCAATCGTGACGTTTCGTACCGCAAATGATAGAATTTAACTCACGATTCTATGACTTCCGAGATAAAACCACTTCGCAATCGAATTTTGTACGTCGATGCGCATGACGTCACTTGGCGATAAAAGTTTATCTTTAATTTAATATTCTGAACTATGTTTTATATAAAGTGCACACATTTATTTGTCAACGTACAAGATAAACGATAAAACAATACTAAATCTGACAAAACTCCATGCAAAACAGAACATTTCTGGTGATATTTGTCGCCAAGTGACGTCACACATGCAAAAGAGATAGACTGATCGCGTGCGCGTGGGTTTATCTTTAGTAGTTTAGGTTCATAGTATCATGAATTTAACTAATAGAATACAATAAGATATAAAAATCAAATAGAGTAGCGTGACGAAAGGGCCTAGTTATGTGTCTTCTATCCTATTAGTCCAATCGTGACGTACAGTACCTCAAATGATAGCATATAACCAATAAAATACTACGACGTAGAAATCAAATACAGCAACACGTCAAAAGAACCTTAGGTATATATCTTTGCTCCTATATATGCTGTGTCAAAAGAGCCTTAGTTACGTATCTCCGGTCCTATAGATCTAATCATGACATATAGAGCTTAAAATGATAGGATTTGACGGAGATAATACGATGGTGGAGACAAATTAAACATGGCGGCATGTAATAACACCGTAAACTGGCAGCAATAAAACGTATTAACCCACAGAGGTGTATGGCATATTACTTTGATGATATTATTATTATTTGTTATTATGACAGGATTTAGCGAATAGTATACGATTACGTCATACATCTCTTTGCATACCTCCACTTTTAGTTAACTACTGTACATATGATAAACGCAAAAAAGTCCAAAGTTCACTGTTAGATATATGCCTCCCGTTAACTGCTCCTTGACGCTGTGACGTGAATGGGATAGGATTTAACAAACAGAATGACAGAAAACTAAAGAAGACAGTGTATCATACGTGGAATGCATCGTAGAACGTGAAATATTGGCGTAAAATTATATAATGACCATAGATGGTTCTTTAATACCCAGCAAACGACTCCCTTTGTAAAGGTACATAGGCTTGCATATGTGCGGGAAAATGTCGATCATTCGTTGTACCCAAAGGGCACCATAAAATATTTAACGTTATAATATGATATAATGTAACGGTATGACAGTATGACAAATCTTTTGGTTTCGCATGGGAGCACGCCTATGAACCTTTACAAAGGGAGTCATGCATAACCTTTAAATTGATCGTAATACATAACTGCAACAACACGAATGTTGACGACTTGCGTTAGTATACACAGTGCATTCGGTACGTTTTTGAAACATGATTAGAAAATTGTTGACTGGAGGCTATTACAGAAGTTTTTAAAATTTTCGCGTATCACCGCCTTTTCTGTAAATGGGGTGAATATTGTTATCCATTTAATTTTTTTTCACAATTAGTTAAATAATTCCTGCTGGTATTTGGTCTAAGTCTACTTCTTTTCTTCATTCAAGGTGTTTCATAGGTCATTCTACTTCCTCTGTATGGTGCCTTGTATATCTGTTTTGGTAATTTTCGGCTATTTCATCTCTTATAACAAAAAACAGTTGTTTCGGATATCTTTATCGCGTTTCCTTTTTTTATGGATGAATATGCTGCCATTTTCATCTTCTACTATTTCATATGGAGCTACACGATCAAGAATTCCAAATCAAGAAAACAAAAATAACACTCCGGATTATGTTATATAACTAATAGTCGGAAAATGAAGAGCCAGAGGTAGATGGCAAAGAAGCCAAAATCCTAATGACAAACACACATATAATCGACTAATCGGACAATTAAGATCAGCGCTACATGATGCATGCAATGCCACATTTGAACACTACGTTAGTACATGTCTAAGATCATCATTGGATAGCAACAAAACCCTTAAAGAGACCTAAAGAACACAACTCACCAATTAAAAAAGATAACGTTAGTTGAGGAAGATCAGACCAGAAAAAAGTTAACATTTTTAGAATACTTGGGTAGTATTTTTAAAATATACCAACCATATAATAATAATCAAGCAATAGAACACTGAAAACTTTTGTTTTTAACTGTCCGCCCGTGAATGACTTGCCATTTTTTAAATAACACTTCATATTGCACTTTTTTATTGTATTTTTCTCATTTTTTAAGATAATTCTTGTAGGAATATATTTATTTATAACATACGTCTTATGGTCTCACGACAAGTATTACGGCTTGATTATACAACCTAAATATATCTTGTACCGCACTGTTAATTGAGAATTATGTTTGTAATGCGATAAGAGGACCGTATATACGAGACACCAGTGACTCATGCCACACATAAAACTTCGACAGGAAAATTCTATTTCTACATTTCTATAAAAAAAATAGATTACTTGTTTTGTGTAATAATTTAGTTTAGGTCGAACAAGAGTTGCAGTAAAAAATTTTTCTGAAATAGAATTTAAATCATATTTCGAATGCTTTGTGAAAGATAACCAATTTATAATATTCCCGACAACGTAAAAACACATTTCTTTTAGAATATGGGTCGATGAATTCAAATCATAGTTCAAGAAACGAATTTATGTGCAGATGTTCTACTACAAAAAATTCAAAACCAAAATCTAGATTAAAAAAGTCGCAACTACTTATACTGAAACTTCACCCCATTATTGATTTCACAAGTGATAAAATGGGTCGACAAAGAACCAGTTTTTAATTATTACAACATTTAAACATAATAGTTGTATCTTGGTTTATTCAGGTGGAAAGAAAAATTAGACACAAGTGCTAAAACCACAAACTATTCTAGATTATAACGTTGTGAAAAAAGAGTTGATTTTAGCGATCAAATGGCTTTTTACAAAAGCCCAATACGCAAAATACTAAAGTGGTACCGGAAAGTGGCAGTGGAATTAATATTTAATACCGCAGTAGTCAATACTTAGTTGCTAAATAATAGAAAACGCGAAAAATGCGACAACCTATCCTTGAGTTCAGACTGGAATTAGCGAAGGCGTTTGCAAATAAAGAAATGTTGAAACCCTGATGACTAATTACAGCCAAAAAATACCATCTCAGGCAAAGCGATGTAGATAATAAAAAGAGAAGGAAGTGTACAAGAGGTTACAAAATTTTAAGAATAAGCGAGACTAGTAGAAAGGCCGATAGAAAAATTAAAAAAGTTAAAACATACCGTGAAGAATGTGATGGCAAAACTGCAATATGTCTAGTGTGCTTCAATGAAGCACATTAAAAAGCAATTTTACTTATACATAGGGTGACCATATGTACTTTTTTTAGTAGGACAGTACTTTCTTTTCAAACGCTGTCCTATTGTACTTTAAAATTTATGAAGTACACCTAAATGTACTCTTTTTCTTAATTACACAAAATTAAGTCCTACTTTTTGTCCAAACAAAATATAATTATGATTCGAATAGATGCGCTCACTGTTGATTACTTTTTACCGACACTTTTCATCGTTTTTTATATTATTTTGTGATGTGTGTTGAAATAAACAATTTCATCATGTCACCGCCTAGAAGAAAATGCCATTTTAACGTCGAGTTGCAAGCAGAGTATCCTTTTATGAAACAAAAATCAAATGTTTCACCGCATATTGTGTTTTGCCAAGTTTGTAACAGTGGTGTTGATATTTCTAACAGTGGTTGCAGTAATATCAAACAACATTTGTCACAGAAAAAACACATGTTGGCTACTAATGCGAACGCAAAGAGCAGCAAATTGGAAACCTTTGTTAAAAAAGAAAATTTAAGTTCTGAAAATATGTTGATTGCTGCCAAGGAAGGTACTTTTGCTTACTATAAAATTAAGCATTTGCAAAGTTTCAGATCCTTAGACTGCACGTCAAAACTATTGTAAGCATGTTTGAACCTAAATTTGCGGCAGCTCGAACCAAGACTGAGGCGATCGTAAAAAATGTTTTAGCTCAAGAGGCTCAATCCCAATTAGAAATTGACCTTCGAAAAGCAAATTTCGTCAGCATCACAATTGATTTATCGAATCATAGAGAAATTAAAGTTGTACCCTTAATGGTAAGATATTTTGATGGAGAAAATGGTGTCCAAGTAAAATTACTTCAGCTACGTGACTTACCTGGTGAAACATCAGAGCAGTTAAAAGATTACGTGGTCAATGTTTTGAACCACCATAATTTACTACAAAATTCATCGGAATGTCGGCTGATAATACAAATACAAATTTTGGTGGAATGAGAAAAAAAGGAGTGAATAATCTATTCAGCAAATTAAATGCTTCTCGTGATAAACCCGTGATTGAAATTGGTTGTGTGGCACACATTTTTAATAACTGTTAATAAGCATAAGAATAATAACATAAATAAGCTTCAAAATTGCTTAAATAAGTTATTTTTACCGCTTAAAGTAAGAGAGTTCCTTTCAAAACTTTAAAATATGGAAGACCTTGACCTTAGTGTGAACTATCGGGATATCTTTATCACGCATATCAAGCAGTTTTATTAAAATTGTGCAACATATTTGAAAAACTGGAGTGAAAATTTAAGTGAACTAAAGCTATTTGGATGAGTTAACTTGAAAAAACAAGTTTCTTGGGCTAAAATTTTATCGTCGTGTGAGGCTTTCAAAGACTACATAGGTCCGATATTAAATCAGGACGAACTGTTTGATGAAGTTAGTCTAATACGAAACTACGTTACAAAAAATAAAATCACAGACTGGAATTCGAAAAATATTTCTACCGAAGATCGATGGCTCGAAATCTTCCAAAAAGAAAGGGCTTTGAAAAATCTCATAATTCTATGTAAGTTTGTTTTTTGTCTGCCTGAACCAGTGCGTCGATTGAGCGGTTGTTCTCAAATATCAATAACTATTGGAGTCCCAACAAATCGCAGTTGAAAATATCTACTCTGGAAGCAATCATTCAAGTCTACACAAACTTCAATGTTTCGTGTAATGAAATGTTTCAGTTCTTAAAGAGTAAACCACAACTTCTGAATGAGAAAAAGTATGACTGGTACCAAAATGATGATCAAGATGTTCAGAAAGGAACGCCGAAAGAAAATTAACTATTACAATTTATCATACATTTTTATGTTCTTATGTTTGATTAAAAAAAAATCGTTCTTATGATTGCTTCATTAAAGATTCGTAAAATTTTGACCAGAAAAATTTCCTTGGGCACTAGCAGTGTACATATTTTCTTAAAAATCATGAAGGTACTTTTTTTTGTTGAAAAATTATGGTCACCCTACTTATACAGGAACTATTATTGAGTAAAAACTTGTTGTGCCTCAAGTGCCCTTATAGTATTGGAAAACGTAAATTGATAGTTTCTAGTAGTATGTTTTCATTGTTAATTACGTATGTTAAAGTAAGTTATCATCATCATCAGTGGTGCTACAGCTCTAGTTGAGCCTTGACCTTCCCCAGTCTATTTCGCCAGTCGTTTCTGTTCATCGCCAACCGTTGCCAATTTGCCGCGCCGATCTTCCTTGCGTCCTCGTCCACACCGTCCCTCCATCTCAGTCGTGGTCTGCCTCTACTCCTATTTCCCACTGGGACCGATAATAGAGTTCGTCTGGGTGGGTAATTTTCATTTGCTCTTGACACATGTCCAGCCCATCTAAGCCTACTTATTTTTATGAAGGATATTACATCTCTACCATTTACTATTTTTTTATACTTCTCGTACAATTCGAAATTATATCGCCTTCTCCAAATACCATTCTCACAGAATGCGCCCATTATTCTTCTTAGTATCTTCCTTTCGAAGACGAGCAGAAGATTTGCGTCTGTTTTGGAGATGGTCCATGTTTCTGACCCATATGTCAGCACTGGTAGGATGAGTGTTCGATATATTATTAGTTTGGTTTTCTGGCTTAAATTTCTGTTTTTTAGCTGCTTGCTTAGTCCAAAATAACATTTGTTTGCTAGCAGTACTCCTCCGTTTAACTTCTTCAGATGTGTCATTATCGTTTGTTATGAGAGAACCCAAATATGTAAACTTATTTACTACCTCAAAATTATATTGGTCTATACTGAAGTTTTGTTCGGCGTTTCTAGCTCTATCTCTGTTATTTGGAATAGATGCTAACATTTTGGTTTTTTCCTCGTTTATTTTAAGGCCCATATTTTGTGCGGCTGTCAAGAAGGCGGAAGTCATCTCTTTAAGTCCTCGTGTAGTACGTGCAATCAAATCCAGATCGTCAGCGTAAGCCATAATCTGCGTTGATTTATTAAAGATTGTTCCCCTATTGTGTAACTCGGCATCTCTTATAGTCTTTTCTAACGCTATATTAAAGAGAAGGCACGCCAGCGCGTCTCCCTGCCGTAACCCTGCATATGTTTCAAACGCTTGTGACATATCGCCTTGTATTTGCACTCTGCAGATCACTTTACTCATAGTTGTTTTTACGAGCCTTATTAATTTATGGGGAATGTTAAGTTCATTCATGGCTTCGTATAATTTACCTCTTAGGACGCTATCATACGCTGACTTAAAGTCCACAAAGAGATGGAACGTGTCAATATTAAATTCATTGGTTTTTTCTAAGATTTGACGTAGCACAAAAATCTGGTCGATTGTTGACCTACCTGGCCTAAAACCGCTTTGATACTCACCAAGGATTTCTTCCACGTACGTACTTAAACGGCTGTACAGGGTATTGGAGAATATTTTGTACATTGTATTCAGAAGAGTTATACCCCTATAATTTTTACATTCCAACAAATCTCCCTTTTTGTGTAGTGGACATATGATTCCAGTGCACCATTCCTCTGGCATTTGTTCTTCTTCCCAGACTTTGACTATTATGTTGTGAATTTGGTGCATAATGCTGTTACCTCCATGTTTGATGAGCTCTGCGGGGATACAATCCACTCCTGGGGACTTGCTATTTTTGAGTCGTGTGATTGCGTCTTTCACTTCAAATGTTGAAGGAGGTTCTACGTGAGTGTTATTTCTTGGTCTTTGGGGTGACGCATCATTTTCCACTTCGGTACCAAGTAGTTCTTTGAAGTGCTCAACCCATCTGCTTTGTACTGCGTCAGCGGTACTGACTATATGTCCATTTTTGTCTCTACACATCGTCAGCCGTGGTTTAAATTGTTTTCTTGTCTTAAAGTAAGTTATAGTATTTGTAAAAAAATGGATGTAAATAATATTATGTGTTCGACATCTAAAAAAGCTAGACGTAAACATAAACGTAGATTGACCACTGCTGAATTACAATCATTTTTAGAAGCATCTGGCGAGGATGATGTAGATTAAATGAATGGTGGAAGTGACTCTGACGAAATATTTGCACAAAGTCGTTTAGAAAAATCGAGGATTGCGTTTTGCAAACAGACAACACAAACAGAATTTAAAACTTTTCTCGGGCTTATATTCCAAATGAGGACAATTAAGATGAACCGTCTAAATGACTACTGGAAAAGTATGGGTAACTTCTATAATAGATCTATCAGTAATTGACTTTACTAGACAATTACTGATAGCCCATATTAAGAAATAACCGAATAGACAATCCCCACTTGTCAAAGAAACTAAAAAAAACGTAAAGTGGTCAGTATTTACAGTCCTGAAGGAATATGTGTGACCAAGTGCAGAGATAAACAAGACATAATTACTAATTAAATGGGAATAAGCCACAATTAAAGGTTAAAGTACGTTTATTGGCATTTCAATTTCCAATTCGGAAATCGTTCTCAAAATAGAAACGTATTTTCGTATTTTGCCGAAAAACCCTCAATTATTTTGCAGTAATTTATAAATGTTAATAGCTTCGTTTGTACATAATGGCATTTAATATAACTAATTTAAATTGGGGCAGTTAATACGTTATTAATATATACGTTATTAATATAATTAATAATACGTTATTAATATATATAATAACGTTAATACGTTATAAACATCGAGGTATTGAACAAATTTAACACCGGCAGTGACCATAGACTAGTTCGTGCTGATATACGTATTAACGTAAAGAGAGAAAGACGAAAACTATTAACAACAAACCCTTTACCGACGGCAGACATCCTAGCCAGTAATAAAGAGAAATACCAAGAGGAATTAGCACGAAAACTAGTAGCAAATACCTTTGAGCACAAGAATATAGATGAACTAGCTGAGAAAATAACTAAAGACATACAAACAGTCACTAAGAAACTTTGTTGCAGAATAAGAAAACAAAAGGAAGCTAAACTAAAACCCGAAACTCTAGAACAGATAGAGAAAAGAAGAAGAACGAACAGAGATAACCCGGACTATAAAGCGCTCAACAGAAGCGTTAAGAAAAATATTCGAACAGACCTCAGAGTTTATAGAACAAACCAGATTCTTGAAACCATAGAAAACAATAAGAACATGAAAGTACTAAAAACATGTAAATTCACTGGCAGGAATAAAATCATAAAGATAAAAGACGACAGTGGAACATTGTGCTCGCATAAGGAAGAGATCGTTAGAGAAATCCGAAAATTTTATGAGAAGCTGTATACTTCTACTATTCCGAACCCCGGTATACCAAAAAAACATATCTTAAATGTGGGCTCAGAGGACTTCCCTGAAATAATAACATCAGAAATTAGAGCCGCCCTAAACAAATGAAAATGGGAAAACACCAGGAGAAGATAAAATTACTTCAGAGATGCTAAAAATGGGAGGCACTGCATTAGAAGAGGCAATAAGAGCATTACTTAATAAATGCCTATTGGAAGGACAAATACCGAAGACATGGAAAAATGCGGAAGTCATTCTACTCCATAAAAAAGGGGACGCCGCAAATATAGAAAACTACCGACCAATAAGCTTATTGTCACACCTTTACAAACTACTAACCTGAATAATAACAAATAGATTGACAGCTAAACTAGATGCATACCAACCAGTGGAGCAAGCAGGCTTTCGTAAGGGTTTTAGCACTATCGATCACTTGCAAACAATTCGGACCATTATTGAAAAAACAATAGAGTACAACATACCACTACATCTGGCATTTGTCGATTATCACAAAGCATTCGACAGTATCGAGAATTGGGCTTTCTTAACAGCATTGGACGACGCCAGAGTAGATTCAAGATATGCTGCCCTCCTTAAGAATATATACGATGATGCTACTTTTCACGTAAAAATAGATGATGATCTGGAAACTATGAAAATAGACCTTGGCAAAGGTGTGAGACAGGGCGACACCATCTCACCCAAGTTATTTACTTTGGCATTAGAAAATGTTTTCAAACAACTAAATTGGGCCGAAAATGGATTAAAAATAGATGGAGAATATCCATTTGCGTTTTGCAGACGACATAGTACTAATAAGCACAGATATCCATGAACTAAAATCAATGCTACAAGATTTAAATCACAAATCGAATCAAATAGGATTAAAAATGAATCTCGACAAAACAAAGATATTAAGCAACAGCCTAGGTAGAACAATATATATATCTAGGACATGCAATTAAAAACGAAAAGGAAAATCAAACCCTAGAAATTAAAAGAAGGACACAAATATCATGGGCTGCTTTTGGTAAGTTGAGCTTCATTTTAAAAGACAGAAAAATCCCAATTCACTTAAAACGAAAAACCTATGACACTTGTATACTACCAGTTGCAACTTATGGATTGGAAACTATGGCAATAACAAGAAAAATGGCAGAACAATTAAGAGTAACTCAACGGGCCATGGAGAGGGCCATGTTAAATATAAGCCTCAGAGACAAAATTCCTAACACCAAAATACGTCAAAGAACTAAAGTAACCGACATCATGGAAAAAATAGCGACATTGAGATGTCAATGGGTAGCACATGTAGCAAGACAAGGCACCAACAGATGGTCTCATAAAATGACATTCTGGAGACCTCGAGAAACAAAAAGAAGCGTGGGAAGACCTAAAAAGAGATGGATAGACGATATAACTGCTGTAGCTGGAAAGCAGTGGATGAGAATTGCAAAAGATAGGGAAGCGTGGATGCAATTGGAGGAGGCCTATGTCCAACATTGGATAAATGAAGGCTGAAGAAGAGAAGAAGAGTATATTATTAAAGTGTGGTATATTTCACATAGATCACAAAGTTATCCAATTTGTTTATCCCAAAGAGCGATTATCTAAACGACTGTACTTGCCCAGATAGTCACTCTGTACTCTGTATACACACGTGTATTCTGTAAATCGAACTCGCTTTTATAAGAGTTCATACTTTCAACGGAAAAAATTAGTAAGATAGGTCAAAATAGCACAATTCTTATTATTTTGTTGAGCTACCCTAGTAAAGAAATGAAGGTTCTACGTGCCACAGAAGCCGAGATAATAAATATTTTGCAAACGTGCTTCAATTTAAAGTCCGAATCTAAAAAAAAAACAAGCTCAGACAGTTCTTACCTCCGTGGTACTTTTCCGTGGCGGTAATTTACGAATACCATTATTTTAATGGGTTATAACTGTATACACACGTGTATTCTGTAAATCGAACTCTCTTGTATAAGAGTTCATACTTTCAACGGAAAAAAATTAGTAAGATAGGTCAAAATAGCACAATTCTTATTATTTTGTTGAGCTACCCTAGTAAAGAAATGAAGGTTCTACGTGCCACAGAAGCCGAGATAATAAATATTTTGCAAACGTGCTTCAATTTAAAGTCCGAATCTAAAAAAAAAAACAAGCTCAGACAGTTCTTACCTCCGTGGTACTTTTCCGTGGCGGTAATTTACGAATACCATTATTTTAATGGGTTATAACTGTATACACACGTGTATTCTGTAAATCGAACTCTCTTTTATAAGAGTTCATACTTTCAACGGAAAAAATTAGTAAGATAGGTCAAAATAGCACAATTCTTATTATTTTGTTGAGCTACCCTAGTAAAGAAATGAAGGTTCTACGTGCCACAGAAGCCGAGATATTAAATATTTTGCAAGCGTGCTTCAATTTAAAGTCCGAATCTAAAAAAAAACAAGCTCAGACAGTTCTTACCTCCGTGGTACTTTTCCGTGGCGGTAATTTACGAATACCATTATTTTAATGGGTTATAACATTTTACTCCTTTACTGTGTAAGCCATGTATAACTTCGATCATATATTATAAATCTTAATTCAAAATCCTTTAAATTTTTGGATCTTGTATTAATAAACAATGAAAATATGATTTTAAGAATTAAATGTTATCTTAGTTCTTATTGGTTAAATATGGTTCTGTTTTTGTCTCTTTGTTTTCTTATAAGCCATTAAGATTGCAAATTACAAAATACTTGTACATACAAGTATTGGACAAGTTCAAAGTGATTTGCTTAATATTTAGCACACCTTAAAAACCCATTAATTGCCATAATTTGAAGTAGCTATATTATCTGCCGTTGGGCAAAAAATTCAATTATTACCATTTATAAATTACTAAAAACATAATATTTTAGAGTTTAGGGTTTTTTGCAATTACCTCGCTCAATTAATTATATATTTTAATTTGGTATCCCTCAACATAAAAAACCTTTTATGGTCTACAACTTTTATTTGAATCATTTTTCTTTAGAATGTAAAAAAAACGTTTTACAAGCACGTTTTAAAGATACAAAACATTTTTTTTTGTATCTTTTAAGATTGTTTAAAAAAAAAAGAACAAAGCATAATCAACTGTACATCTTTACGAATTTTCATCAGCTATCTCTCATACTATTTAGAATTTAAATAACCGTAGATTTTTGAAAACTATTTACCGAGGTTCTGTGAAATACTTTCTTGTTGCATGGTTAAGTTAAATATTATTTTTTTATGTATATTATGTATATAAAAATGTAATATTAATTACATTTTTAATTAACTAATATTTATTGTTTATTGTACAAATTATCTAAAATGTGTATACACATTTTGTACAAAAAAACGTTTTTGAGAACGATTTCCGGAATGGAAATCAAAATGTCAAACACAAGTTAATTAAAAATGTGATTCTTATCACAATTACAACCAATAATTGAGGCGTAATCCCATAAAAACATAATATTTACCTCAAACTATTCACCGATAGCTTGGATTAAACAGGTTGTAAATTGAAATTTATGTAAAATATTCCCCTACACAATTCTCTGGGAAAAATATCTACCTTAAATAAATATACCTAACATTTAGACAAAGAAAAAACCAGTTAAGACCGCAACTTGTTAGCAGGTCGTTGGCAGGTTGACCGAAAACGGATCGATATTTATGTACCTAGATATTATTTTAAGTATTAATACCGGCAACATCTATTGGCTTTAAAATGATAGCAAATACAGTGATTTTAAATGATCGATGTTAAAACGTAGGATTGATGTAAAAAATTAAATATATAAAAAAATCAGAATATTGAAAAACCGACAACGCTGCTAAGCCAACAGAGGTGCACTAAACGAACATACACGACTTATATATAGAAAATAATAGATTTTCTTGGTGATGCTAAATTACTGCAACGTGAAAGGAGTTTAAAATGATGGCGGGATGTATATATATATATATATATATATATATATATATATATATATATTACAATTTGGCCTTTTTTCTATTTCTATGGCTTCTCGGATAATTCTTGGTTTACAGAAGCGGATGGGGGCTATGGTTCTGGAGTTTTCAAAATTTATATTCGTGATTTTTGAACGATGCAAGTTTTGTGAATCTGTAAAGTTTGAACGATGCAAGTTTCTTAATACAGTACTCATGTCTGCTAGATATGTGTACATGTCAATATCTTTAAGAGAAAATTTTGGACCTAGTAATAGAAAAGATTTTATGTCTTGAGGCAAAGACACCTTTGATTGATTTACCAACCATGCATTGTCATTTGTAGTTGTGAGTGAAGCTAAAGGGTCTTTTAGTTGGTTAAATTTTGAGATGTTGCTTCTTTTTATACAGTTGAATATTTTTTTATATCTTTTGTCCTGTAGTCTCAGGAAATCAGACATCATGTTGTTAGAGAGTTTGCTATTAAGATACTCTCTTAGGTATCCTGTAAATTACCTATGAGAAATGGGAGCAGGTCAAATAATCATCATGATTTACTGAGCTACTTAAAAGTACCCGCTGCTCTAGTTTTTGTTAAGGCGTTAATTATTTATTCTGCCTTACTTTTGGATACCTAAAGGCACCCTAATTCAGACAACCAATATAATATTTTTTTTACAAAAAGCGTGTAGAATTTATAACATAACCTATAAATATCTTGGTCACTTTCTTCTAAATCCTCCCTTAACTTTGCCAATTTCTGTTGTAATCCTTCTCTGATAACCTTTTTAGCATTTTGAACACTTTTTATAACAATATTTGGAAAACACTTGGAATCAACACCGGCCAAAAAAAACAATGATTCGCGCCTAGTCACCTGTCAAGAAGCTGGATATCTTCTTGTTTCTTCTTCTTCTTTAAACTGTGGTCAATCTCCAGAAAATACCACTACCATTAGTACAAATGTTCGAAATGTAATGTGATGGACAATTTACAATTATCCGTTGAACTGCCTCTTACCAAATTGGGGGCAATGGATAAAAGCACTCAAGAAATACATGAGATAGATAACATGATGTTTTGGTTGAGAAATTCAAACCTTTATAGGTCAATTCTGCAGAATAAAATAGGACAACAAACATCAGCTCATACATCACAATCACATTCACTTCAATCTCAACCTTCCCAATACTCTCAGCAAATATCGTCATATTCTTAACATACTTTACCTTCTCCAATGTCTAAACCAACTACCTATGCTCAAAACTTTGGTGGCTCGACACAATGACAACTTCAAGCACATGATCCACGCTATGATGGATTAGCTCAATCAACTTTAAACAATCAAACGAACGATTCATACAAAGCCTGTTAAAACTAAGTTATTCGAAGTCAATATTAATATTTTTTGATTATAATTTACTGTTAAATGTTTATTTTCGCTTACGTTGTAATAAAAAATAGATTTTATAACTAAAATAATATACATACCTTTAGTTCATACCTTAGTTTTTGATTTATAGCTTTACATACTTCTTGAACACAATTTGCAACAGTTTGTCGGGAATATTTGAAAAAAAATCCCAAACTTCTATAACTATCACCTGTAGCTAAAAATCGTTACGTAATCTTTGATAGATTGAAGAAATTTTCAAAATATCCGGAATTTTTTAAAAACTCTGATAACATCTTTTAAAAACTCTGATAACATGTGGAACCCACTGTATATGCAATATTATAACAACTCAAATAAGTATAATATTTTTTTTATAAAATACATAGTCTCAAGTTATTATTGGGATAGCCTAAAAGATTAATTTACTATGGATGTAATTTAGATTAGGTACACAATTTGAAAGTCTTATTTTTTTACTTACCTCTGTCGACCTATCATATACGATGCCACCCACCACCTCTTCTTTTTGCGTCTTTTTATTTTATTTTGTAATATAATTCCCGCATAAATAATTCACAAGCTAGCAAACGCAATAACTTGTTGTCTAAGGCCCATGGCCGTTGATGCAGAACTGATTTTGGGCGAACTTAATGTGTCACATATCTGTATGAACCACATACCATTTTGACACACCTGGTTTGCACAATGGCAAGCCAATGCGAACCACGCACCACTTTCGTGGTTCGCCGGACCAGGCGCCGTGTAACTGCGCACTTACTAGCTTTCTTAAAGATACATAAGAATGTGGGTAATGGCCAAGGCGGTAGAAGTTACTATTTTTTGTAAAAAAAATGTTGTAAAATAGGTGAAAACAATAAACACACCTTGTATAAAACGAGTAAAAATTTCACTTTAAACAAATATATTACTAAATTACTTTTGAATATATAATATCACTTTTAGTTTAGTTTAAACTAAACATTTTAAATCAACTTTTATCAAGTATTAATATAAATATGAAAATGTTGACTGGCCGTTTTTGGTCACAAAAATCGATCCCATAGTCAGAGTTGTCGACTATTTGTGCGTGATTCTTCTTTAATTGAATTAATTGTACCCTGATTAAAACACAATGGACTTGTGTCAACTTCTGATTGATCGCAACTCTAAATGAATCCCGTAAATTTTGGAATCCTCGCCGATGTAGCCGGCAGGTGGCAGACGAGACTTTTTTTAATATTTCGTGCTGAAAAACGTATCGCTTTAATAAAATGTCACGAGAAAGCGTCCAATTGCTCGAAAGGGATGGTAAGTTTGTTTTAATATTTTAGGAAAATTGCGACGATCAGAGGATGGAAAATTTCTTTGTTGATGTTGATGAATCACTACAGTGGAGGTAATTTGGACAATGTATCAATCGTGCAATTTGAAAAGTGTAAAATGGTATCGTTTTGATAAAAGAGGTTTTATTTTAGAATTAAAAAATTTTAATAACTTTTTGCAAAACACGACTACATAACTCTATCCTATAAATTAAATAAAATACATTTATTATGGCTTACAATTTATAGTATACAGGGTGGTCCTTAAATAATTGTACAAAAAGAAACAATATATTTTACACTTTAAAATATAATGTAATAAATTTAAATTCTTAATATGTAAAAATGTTAATAATAAGAAAGATACAGGGTGTTAAAGTGGAAATTTAAAATTTTAATTTTTGCTATAACTTTCATGTTTGTAAACATTTATGTATAAAAATTCATAACTGGGTACACTTGAACATCAGGAATTATAATTTTATGCATACTTTATTGTAACTGATAGAAGGCACCACATATGTGGCATAGATTTGCACTTTACTTTTTTGCTCTTTTAGTTATCGATGTTTGTTTATAAAAACATTAAAGATACCTTAATTAACAAAAAAAAGGTATACCTGTTAATTACTTCAAAACTCAACAGTTTCATCTCAATTACATTTTAAGACTTAACTATAAAATTCTGATTTAACGCAATTACTACAGGCAACGAAAGAAAATTAGACAAAAACATCAATACTTATAACCTTTAACTTTTTGTCAAAGTAAGTGTTCGATATGTCCACCATTTTCTTTAATTCACTTGTCAATACATTCCACAAAAGAACGTCTCAGCATCATTGTTTCTAAAGAAACTGCTGCAGGATTGATAATAAGTATTATAAGTATATTATATAATAAATATATTATTTATGAATTAATAATTATAATAATGTCTCACCACATGACCAAGGAATATGACTACCAGGAACAATCCAACGTTTAGGAATGTTGTATTTACATATGTTCTTACTGCACTCTCTCTATAATGTGGTAATGTAACATTTTGCATAAAACACATATATTTTGCCTTAAGTTTAATGATAATTCTTCCAATAAATCCATAAAATCATTTTATAAAAAATGTAAATAAATCTCACCACTCAAATTACAAGGTAATTCGCATGTCCGTAAAAATTATTTAGTTTATTTAAAATTCATGTTCAAAATGCATATCGTATGGTTTGGCACCATTTGTAATTATTTTTTACGGACATGCGAATTACCTTGTAATTTGAATAGTGGGATTTATTTACATTTTTTATAAAATGATTTTCTTTTCGTGGGTTCGTGGTAATCATATTCCTTGGTCATATCGTGAAATATTAATGTAATTACTTAATGCATAAAAATTCCAAAAGAACATTTATTATTATACTTATAATACTTATAATAAATACTGCAACAGTTTCTTTAGAACTAATGATGCTATTTAATATGAGACGTTCTTTTATGTAATGTATTGACAAATGAATTAAAGAAAATGGTGGACATATTAAACACTTACTTTGACAAAACGTTTAATGTTATTTAGTTTAACTATTTCTTAATTTGGTTTATAAATAAAATATTTTGATTCTGACTTTAATTAACGTCTTAAGAAAATCTTCAGACGTTTACAATATTATTGAACAAAATATATACCACTGAAATCTTCCCAGAAGACTGGCTTAGATCGACATTTATACCTATACTCAAGAAAAATAAAGCACATAGATGCTCACAGTTCGGATTAATTAACCTGATGAGCCATTTTCTGAAAATTTTACTTAAAATTGTACATCAACGACTATACAGAGAATGCGAAAGAAACCTAAGCGACAATCAATTTTGAATTCGTCTCTATCAATCTAATTAGCCTTCTTCGGTTCATCTTTGGACATATGCCTCCCCAATCCTTTTCCATTCTTCTCTGTCTGTCGCTACAGTCATCCATCTAGAGCCCACGTGCTTCGTGATATCATCTGCCCATCTCATTTGGGGCCTTCCTCTGCTTCGTTTATATTCCCACGGTCTCCAACTTATAAGAATTTTGTTCCATCGGTCTTCTTTTTGTCTTATATTGTGTCCGGCAAATCTCCAACATCCCTCACTTTTGTTTTCTCTCTTATCCACTCGTTTCTCTTCTTATCCATTAGTCTTATGTGCAACATTTGTCTTTTCATTGCTCTTTGGGTTTTTATGATTTTGTCCATGTTTGCTTTTGTAGATGTTCACGTTTGGGAACCATAAGTAAGAACAGGGAGTACGCATTGATTATATACTTTGGTCTTAAGATGCTGTGGATATCTTTTGTTTTTAAGAATGTAGCTTAGTTTGACAAATGCCGCCCATGCCAGTCTAACTCGTCTCTTGATCTCTGCTGTTTGGTTCTCTTTGTTAAGTTTTATAGTTTGACCAAGATATATTTATATATATATATATAATCCTTAACTTGTTCTATTTCATCTTGTCCGATTCTCATTGTGATGTCTTCATCTGTATTTGTTATAGTTTTGGTCTTGCTGTAATTCATATTAAGGCCTATCTTTCCAGCTTCTGCGTCCAGTTCTTTCATCATTTTAAATAATTCTTCTTTTTTATCGGTTATCAATACGATGTCATCAGCGTACCTTAGATGGTGCAAGCGTTATCCACAAATTTTTATACCTTTTTTTTCCCATTCTAATCTTTTAAAAGTATCTTCAAGAGCCTAATTGAAAAGTTTCGGTGATATTGTATTACCCTGTCTCACGCCTTTACTTATTTGTAATAATTTTGTTCCTTCATATACTTTAATTGTTTTGGCTATTAGTTCCGTATATCTGTGGTCAATTCGGCTGTTAATCAAAGAACTTTTCACTGCCCAATGTTCGACATTGTCGAAAGCCTTTTCGAAATCTATGAACGCCATATATATGATATATTTGATTTCGTATGGGGCTTTATACAAGGGAGGCATTATTTGGCCTCCAGGTATTACTACAAAAATACCGAGATCAGCGAAAAGACGTGTTTCTCTGTTTTATCGACTACGAAAAAGCGTTTGATCGAGTAAAACACACATAACTCATAGAAACCCTAACACAACATGGTATAGACCATAACACTGTAGCACTTATTAAAAAACTATATTGGGATCAAATGGCGACTACCAAAATAGATAATCGTTTGACAGCAGAATTGCCAATAAAAACAGGAGCTCGTCAGGGTTGTGTACTTTCTCCACCGTTATTTAATATATATTTTGAAAATATTTTTCAAAGTACCTTCGAAAATATTGAATAAAGAATAAAAATCAACTGAGCATACGTAAACTACTTAAGATAAGCAGACGACACCGTCATTATTGCGGACAGTGCTGAGGGTTTACGACTTTTGAATGTCATAACCAGAGAGGGAGATAGCTTGGGACTAAATATAAAGAGAAGTAAAACAAAAGTAATAGCTGTTACACGTGCACCAAATGTCAACATTATTATTTGTATCTATAACAAACATATAGAACTACTAGTACAAAGATTCCAGTATCTTGGTTGCTGGATAACAATAACAAACGATCTTGACCACGAGGTCGAAATACGTGCTCGTATAGAATATGCTAGGTCCGCATTTCAACGAATAAAAAAAATCCCAATATACTCTACGTTGTCGTTGGATATTCGATACCAAAAACGTTTATTTATTCTATATTGCTATACGAAGTGGAAACATGAACTCTCGGAATTACAAGTATGAGGCGTATAGAAGCCTTTGATATGTTGGTTTTTCGAAGGATGCCGAAGATCTCTTGGATAGAGCACGTGACCAACAACGAGGTGCTAAGAAGAATGGGTACTGGAGAAGAAAGGAGAAAGAAGAGGGAGGAGGAAAATACAACTTCCTACGACTTATAATGGAGGGGAAAGTGGAAGGAAGAAGAGGTCCAGGAAGAAGAAAATGCTCCAGGTTGAAGAATATAAGAGACTGGACAGGTATGGCAATTTTGATATATAAATGTTCACAAACATGAAATTTATAGTGACAATTAAAATTTTAAATTTTCTATTTAACACCCTATATCGTTCTTAATATCTACATTTTATTAAAGCAATTTGACTTAAATCGTAATATTTTTAAGTGTAGAATCTAAGGTTTGTTTTTGTACAAATACTTAAGGAACACCCTGTATATTATATTGCATGTTGTTTATAACAGAACGAATTACTTTATTATAAAATCCACAAGGAAAACAATTCCTGTAGCTGGCTGTATACCACGTATCACAAAAAAAGAGGTTAGTCTTTGTAAGTGGGTATATTTATTTAAAACCCTTAAAAGGGCTACATCAAAAAAACATTTCGGACTAAACAGTCCATCATCAGGTTTAAAATCTGCCTAAAATAAGTACAAACCATTTAGTTAAAACAAATGTGATTATAAAATTTTGACTATGGTTAAAAAAGCAAAATGGCTATACTTACTAGGTTAAAATGCCTGAGCCACCAAAAATACATGGGTAAAAACCCTTTAAATTACTTATAGTTATCAAAGATAATACATCTTGTTGTTAAAAAACTGTGATGTTCATTATTAAATTAAATATGGTCATATTTAATTTAATATTTTTTTTTTACTTTATTATAAGGTAGTGATAAAATAAAGAATAATATCTAGAAAATCTGAGAAAGGTGCATTGTTATTGCATACATTATAGTTTTTTAACGAAAGAAGAAGAAAAAGAAAAGAAAAGAAAAAGAAGAAAAAACAAAAATTATATATTTATATATATATATATATATATATATATATATATTATATATATATATATATTATATATATATATATATATATATATATATATTGTGCCATCAACAAGATTATCACAACTCAACAATTGCCATTTTTTGTTTTTGATAAATCTGTAGTGGTAATGGTTAGTCTAACATAATGCAACAGTATAACAACTCAAAATTTATTAATAGACATTAATTACTCTAACGTAAATAACTTCTGCTTGCAAGACTATCACTTTTTAGGTATAATAGTATTGCATTAAATACGGTACCTAGCAAACTCTGCAACACTATTACAACTCCTACGCTAATGGATTTCGAGGCTTGGGGTTAGAGTTAGAGACTTTTTTGGTAGGACTTTGTCTATTAGTACTATGGCGATAAGAACTGCTTTAAAAAAATTAAATACAGAAGGTATAGTTGAAAGTGATATGCGTGGAAGGCACGGTCATCAAAAATCGACCAATACTGTCATGTTAAAAGGTCAGCATATTGAATTAATTGCAAGAATTAAATCCCACTATTTAAGGGCAACAACGTCTCGAGAATACATTAATGGAAGCCTCAATTTGGCAACTCTATATAGGCTGTCTAAAGAAAAATGTGAGGAACAAAATGAACCTTATGCTAAACAGCCCATTTCGTGGGCATCCTGCAAAAACTGATCAATTGAAATATATCCTGCGTTCGAGATAATTGATGTTGAATATTCTGTAATTTTATTTGAATTTATTTTGAAACCATTATAAAGACCATTTTTTTTACCATGGTTGAAGTAAGTGATTTTAAGTAGTTTTAAAAATCAAATTAACCTTTTGTTTTTAGAAAAAAAAAATCACTTGATCACTTTTTGATGTAGAAATTTGCTGCAAAAATGTAAAAGTTTTTCTACTAGAAGTATCTGAATCCGAATCGGACATATATAACTAATCCGAATCCGAATCGGATAATACTGATGGCTCTGGAGCGACATCTTTTTTGCCACTCTCTGATACTATTGACTGATACCAAGCATGGAATTCAAAAGGGCAATTGTTTCTGTCTTACATAATTTTAGATGATCCTGCTTTTTAAGTGTAGAAATAGGAATTGCTTTGGAGTATAATAGTTGAATTCCTTTTATAGGATTTACTCGTTTATGAAGTCCACCTACATTGAACATAAGAAACTCTGGATCACTATAGTTGTACTTAAATAGTATATATTGCGGTTTATTTGTTTCATATCGCATACATTTAATTTTAAGCCATTTTATACGATTTCAGTTTTCGTCAATGGTTCTATGTTTAAGAGTATTAACAGCTAGGTTCTTTATATCCAGAAAATCATTATACCTTAATTCCTGTACGATATACATACGTCCTATGAATCACTTCTTTTGTTTTGGCCTCTTTTGGAGCATGACAATCTAAAAATGGAATATTCTTTTTAGCATTTTCTATGGCACTGTGCATGAAATTTTCTTCCATATAAGAATGCACAGATTTTAAAAAATTATGCTGTATAATATTTAAAATGCTGTTTTGTACGATAACTAGAAATAATACCTAAATAAACTGATTTCTGTTTTGACCGCTACAGGTATCAGAGAAGAAGCTTATTTCGGTAATATTTTGTGGCAAAGATTTTCTGAACTAAGGCTGGCATGAACCTATTTGTGAACTGCTTATTTGACCATTATTTTCAGTCCATGCGTAGTGGTCTTTTTCAGTGGGCTTTTCGATTAGCTTTCTATTGTCATACATTGGTGAGATATCTGAAGAAGGTATTTGCAGAACGCTTTGTAAATCAAACTTAAAAAATTATTATCAATCATTGCGCGCTCTTTGTCTGTTTTTTTTGCTAAATTTGCTTCGTCGTATCTTTTAATGTAATCTTAAGATTTTTCTTCTAAATTTGCAGCTTTTGTCTTTAAGTAGTTCGTGCATGTTGATCCTTTTTAGGAAAAAGAAAAATTAAAGTTGATACCAAAAATGCGGTGGTAAGTTATTTGAGATGCATATTCCTTTTTCGTTTTCTTGCAGTCTTTAATGTATAGTTCGTACAGTAGTGAGATGCCATGGTTGGAAAACTTTGTATATGGGCTTTGATTGAAAATATAATATCAGGTTTGGTTTTATTAGCCGGTTCGTTTTTGTTACGTTTGTCGTTAGCTTTAATATGCAACAGAATTATTGACTTCTCATAAGGAGTAGTTAACGGGTAAAAAATTACTAAGGTGGTAATAAATTTATAAAAACCTAGCACAGCACTGTAGTACGTGATACATATTTTTTTAAAATACTACTAGTCTTAACTGTCAGCCAGCAAAATCGCTCCACTCAAGGGTGGTGTCGTAGTGAAAAATTATTAGGGTGGTAATAAATTTATTAAAAATGGGTAAAAAAATATTATGTAGGTTAAACTGGACTCATTTGTCCCCGCTAGCTTAAAGATCCTCTAACGATAAAGAAGTTAATCTATGGATCTACCGAAAATACTTTATTTTCTACCGATTTTTATTTTTCCTAAATTTTACTATAGATGTACCTAATCTTATAAATTTTTTCTGGGGCAAAGTAAACCGGGGTTACTTTGCGCCCTCCGGAGTTACTTTTCCCCATTACGAAAAAAAGTTTATTTTAATTACCTTTTAATTACTACAAATATGCGCAAAACACCCAACGCAACTAC
This sequence comes from Diabrotica balteata, assembly GCA_918026665.1. Lineage (NCBI taxonomy): Eukaryota > Metazoa > Arthropoda > Insecta > Coleoptera > Chrysomelidae > Diabrotica > Diabrotica balteata. Next base: position 161,587,985 of record OU898277.1, read on the forward strand.
GAGTTAATTCAAGGTTGACAATTTGCCTACACGCTAACACCACAACGGCTTTGCTACGTATACTCTAGTTCCTTCAACAGCGGAGAGAAAATAAACTCCACAATTCATTGTAATTCATTGTAATTTTAAGTCCAAAAATTTGGTGTTTAATGGAGATTTCGTTTAATATCTTACAAGTAAGTATTGCTAAGTTTTTAGTGAATTGTATTATTCTTGCTGTTTACCTTAAAAAAAAAAACATTCTAAAAGCCTACATATTAGTTCAAACCGATATAATATTTTGCTATGCAAAATTTTACAATTTTGATGTTAGTTTTCCCCGGCGCAAAGAATACCCAAAACACGTTGTTAGGGTTTCTTTGCTCCATGAGACTGGAGCAAAGTAACCCCGTGACACGTTTTTGGGACTACTTTGCTCCGAGATAAAGTAGCCCCAAAATATGTGTGAATTTTCTTTGTTAATTATTTATCAGCTTTTGAGTCAATTTTTATGGGTACTGATGTTTTAAAATAAAAATATTCATGACCAAAATCAATATATTATAAGAAAGTAATCTTATGTTTTGTTTCAGACATGCTCATAAACCACATTAGAATCAAGATATGCAGATTACACCGCAGAGACATTGCAGGAGTGTTTAAATGCAATAAAAGCAGGAGAAATTTCACACCGAGAAGCAGAAAAAAAGTACAACATATCAAGAAGAACAATTTTAAATAAACTTAAAGGAAGATACCTAAGGAAACCTGGAAAACAGCCCATATTTTCTTTGTAAGCAGAAGAAGATTTTGTTCAGTGTATTGTTGCATTGGGAAAGTTTGGCTTTTCTGTAAATACAACAGAATTGCGTCACATTATTAAAGATTATTTCGACAGATGTAGTAGGGAAGTTAGGATTTTTCAGACTAATTTGCCTGGTCTAGAATGGGCCAAGTCGTTAATTTACAGACATCCAGTCTGAGAATGTCAAGCGTGCGAGAGTAGCACTAAATAAGACAATGATAAGGAGCTACTTTGAAAATTTAACGACCAAAATATTACCGGTACCTTCAAGGAACATATGGAATTTTGACGAAACAAACCTTAAGGATGATCTACGAAAAAGGGGGTACTCGTGAAGAAAGGTTGCAAGTATCCTGAATTAATTCGAAATGCATCAAAGATATCAATTTCCGTCATGTTTGCAGGAAGTGCGGCTGGTAAACTGTTGCTTCCATATATTGTTTATCGAGACAGCAAGATGTGGACCACGTGGACAGAAAATGGGCCAAAAGGATGTCGATATAACGCTAGTTTTTCTGCGTGGTATTAAAGCAATATATTTACTGATTGGCTGGAGCTTCAAACGAAATCTATGCTAAGAAGATTTGAAGGAAAGAAAATTCTAATATGCGACAACCTTTCTTCTCATGAGACAGTTCATTCGCTCAACTTGTGTCGATAAAACCAAGTAAGCCTAATTTGTTTACGCCCCAATAGCACCCACTTTACTCAGCGTCTGGACATGTCATTTTTTCACCCAGTTAAAATAGCCTGAAAAAAAGTGCTATCGGACTGGAAAAATACCGAAGACAGCATTAAAAATACTAATATTCAAAAACAGGACTTCCCACCACTGTTAGTAAAATTGATGAAAATTATTGCACCAACCATCAAAGATAATTTGATGTCCAGTTTTCGCAAAGGTGGGATATTTCCTTCTAATATTGCGAAAGTTTTAACCCGTATACCTTGAAGTTTAAACAACACAGATATTGTGGAATCCGCATTTCTTCAAATACTTGAAACATAAAGATCTTTGTCAACTAACACTACAAAGAATCGTAGAAAGAAAAGCAACATTTCTCCTGGAAAAAGTGTGTGCGTTGATGAATCAATTGAGGAACCTACGACCTCCACTACAGCAAATGACGAGCTGCTGCCAGAATCTTCTACTGTTAGGAAAGAGGACACACTTAGTTTAAATGATGATTTATCGGACGATTTTAACTTCGATGAAATTGAAAAAGAGCAAGAGAAAGGAAGAAATTCATAAATTTTGTAGAAAATAAACACTATCAAACCAATGATTTCCATTTTGAAAAGGTTGAAATAGAAATTGGATGTTTTGTGGTCTTTTGTTTCGAAGGACAGGTCTATCCTGGACAAATTGTTTCCTTTAACACTGATGAAGTTACAATTAATGCAATGCAAAAATTGCTAAAAAATGTGAACTTATCCTCCAAAGAAAGACATACATACATACAAACTTACATACTCTTGGTCAGATGTTCTTGGATCTATTAAACCTCCCAAAAGAGTAACAAAAAGGGGTATCTTTTCTATGCCTGAGATGGCTTGTTCGTACAGTGATTAAATAAGCAGTGATTAAGCGACTAAATATGCAGTTGCACATTTTGGTACAACGCTATATTCAATACACATAGGTATTAGGTATTTGTTTCTAAAACCTTACTAAGTTTTAAAAAACTGTTTTTGGTTGAATATTTGCATTCCTAGTTCTTAAGTTTTTGAAAGGTAGGTACATCTAGTTACATTTTATGAAGTACCTTATCATATATTTTTTTGTAATTTATAATCCAAAATATGTTTTAGTTTTCTGCAATAAATTCTAAAAAAATATTTTTTTCCGTGTTTTCTTAATTTATTTTGTGAGGTGGGGAACAGTAAACAAAATTTGTGCTTAACATTGCACCAGTGACGTAAAATCTAGCGATTATACGTAATTTTATGATGTGGGGCAAAGTAATCTTTGGCTATAGAAAACTTTGCTCCACATTTCAAATGAAAAAAATAACCATAAAGGTCTATTCAAACACATCAGTCCCGGCACAGTCCCGACGCCGAACCGGTCCCGTCTGGTCACAGAACTATTCGTTCGTCTATTAGCACACACCCGAAATGCATCAGTCTTCGGCGACCAATCTGTTGAAAATATGGAAAGTTTCTCGGATGAAGAATTAGCAATAATTGCTAAATGTTTGGACGAGGAAGAAGCAGCCCAAGCAAACCAAGCAAAAAGACGGAAAAAGGATTCATGACGCATGGAAAAAAAAAGAGATATCGAAAACCGAAAGAGAATACGTGACACTGTAACTGTATAAAGAACTGCTTCGTGATGATGTAAAATTTCATCAATATTTCAGGATGTCGAAAAATTGCTTTCTTTCCAAATATTATTTTTAAAATTAATGATCATCTATTTTGCATGCGACAAATCATATAATTTCTTAACATTCTATTAATTGTTCGTCAATAATTTTATTTTGTTTACTTGTACCGCCCGTAATGTTCCCGGCAAAACCAAAAAATTCGTCGGCGAGATTATAAAATCGGCCGGGCGATAGACGTGTCGAAGCCTGACTGCTGGGAAACTGTTCGTCAACTGATGAATGTGAATGCCGGCGGCATATTTCCAGATATTTCTATTAAATAATATTTTTTATGACTGATTGTTCGGTTCGGCGCCGGGACTGTGACGAAACGTGACTGATGTGTTTGAATCTAACTTAATTCGTTATTTTTGATCTTAAAATATTTGTACGTCAAAAATTTTGACGTGTAAAATTCTCTACTCTAAGATTTAAACCATAATTGTATTTTTTACAAGTAGGATTCAAGTAAATACAGATATCTCTCAAGTTTATTTTTTGAAAATTCTTCAGAGATCTTTAAAAACGGAGCAAAGTAACCCCGGTTTACGATGGTGTATTATTCTCGGATGTTTAAATTATCGTGTATTTTAAGGTTTCAATCAATTTTCATTTCATTTTCAATCAAATAGGTAACAGTTTTATAATCAAAATATGTTTTATCTTCTCTAATTGAATGGTTTGTTTATGTTAACAGATAGATTGTGTTTAATTAACCCGGCACCTGCCACGTGGCTTTGCAAAACGTCAACTGCCACGTGGGGTGCTCATAGTACCCCTTAAAACTTTTCTGTGATCTACGTGTTTATAAACAAAATAATAGGCTGAGTAATACAAAAATATAAAAAAAACATGTTTTATTAACACCTACTAATATTATAAAAGTTAAAAAATAAAACTAAAAAGTTATTATAAACAAATTAAGTAAAACTCATTAGCAGCTATCATCGGATTCTTGTTCTTCTTCCTTTTGGTTAAAACACTTTTCACAAATATGTTTCATGTGATTTAGGCACATCTGTTGGTAACATTTTTCGCAGAAAAAGTTTGTTTTTTTGTCATCTTTCCTTGGACAAATAGAGCACCTTGCCTTTTTTCTGGGCGGTTCTGTTGTTTCGTTTGATTCAGTAGAGCCTCCAATATATTTTATTGCCTTCTCACGTATTGTACGCGGAATGTGTGAGTTAGCTGATCTGACTTTCAACCAATCTTTCACAAGATCGAACCCTAAGTCCTGCAGGTAAATCCTCCGTTCAATTGTTTTGTTGTTAATATTATTCGCAGTGTGGATAACGTGGCTATTGATGCCAGCTATGTCGAGCATTCTAAAAAATACAACACATGGCCATCTTCGACATGTTCTGGCAGTGGAATATGAACCGCATAGCTCATCCACCTTGTCCACGCCGGACTTGGTTTGGTTGTAAAATGTAATTATATTTGGAAGATTCTTATCTCCTGTGCTCTCATCAATAGAATCGTCTTCTAAATGCATTGACGATAACATCATTACATTTTTATTTCTCTTAGGTATATAAGATAAAATTGTCATATTGTCGGTAAATGCAAATTCTGAACTTTTGAGTGGTCTTCTTTTAATTTCCACAAACTGTTTAGGTATCTCCCTTTTATTTTTACGCATAGTTCCGACATACGTCAATTTCTTTTGTAGCAATTCTACGGCAAGTGGAACACTTGTGAACCAATTATCTCCAGTAATGTTGCGACCAGAATTCCAAATTGGCTTAGATAGCCGCATAACTATGTTATTTGCACTGTTTGATACCGCATAAGGTCCTTCAGGTTGTTGGCCTACGTATATTTCAAATGTCAATGAGTACCATGTTTTGGCATCGGCAATACTAAATATTTTTATGCCATACTTAGCTGGCTTACTCGGTATATATTGCCGAAATGAACATCGTCCTCTAAAAGAAACCAGCTGTTCATCAATAGTGCAGTATTCAGATATGGAATATACGTTTACACAGTTATTTTGAAAAATTGTAAAAACATCACGGATTGGAGCAAGTTTGTCAATTTTACGTCTTTCACTGCGTGTGTCTATGTCGTCAAATCGAAGGCATTTTATTAGCATGAAGTACCTATGGAGACTCATTGTTGTTCTAAAAATGCCTATGCCCACTCTACCTTCTGACCATAAATCCTCCATGTTCTGACGTCTAGAACGAATAGACCCAGCAATATATAGTAAACCAAACAGCGCCTTCAGTTCAGCCATGCATGTTTCATAACTATGCTTTTTTTTATCACCGGTTTGTTGTTGAAGTTTTTTGTTTGTAGAATTTAATATTATTTCAAGAATATTTTCATCTATGAGCAAGTTCCAACATTCCAAAATTGTCTTACAATTTTTTGCACACTGTTTTACACCAGGTAAATGAACAACAAGGTTCTGCGATCTTGTACGAACATTTCTATTCCCCCTTGTAGTTCTCCATTTTGTAGTCCCATCCTTACCTACAACAGTATTTGCATCTAAAACAGATTCTTCGCCGTCCGAAGCTGCTGACATTTCTGAATCCGAATTGTGGTCGCTAAACTGGGTAGCATCTACTTCAGAATCAGATGAATCCTCAATCTCTGCTATATCATCTTGTTCCATCTCTTCTAGAAGAGCTCTCAAGCGGTTTTGTTCCTGTTCGTACCAAGCCATAATAAATTGGGCGTGAAGTAAAATATCTAAAAAAAATAATATTTATTTAGTATACAGCCTATATAATAATTTAAATCAGTTATTGCAATAAAAACTGTAAATATACCAACCTGTTTATCAAAAACACAAAAAAAAATTTAAAACTTAAACTGCCAGATGGGGATCTGATGACACTCCAGTCGACTTTATAGCTACAAGGTCAGAATGCCACTAAATAACCACTTCAAACTCAAATAGATCTATGCTGTACAATATTATAGAAAGCTACTATGACGCGCAGCAGTGTTGCAAAACTTGAAATACGAAATATTTGGTGAAAATGTGTTATGGGGTGCTGGTAGTACCCCACGTGGCAGGTGCCGGGTTAACTTGTGTCAACGTGTGTGAAGCCCCAATTCACTTGCCCCTGAGGCTACTTGAAGGCTAGGTGCCGACTATCATAGCAACTGCTGATCCCTCCATTTATAATAATATACGTAGTACCAAGATTTTAGTTTGCTCGTTGATATATTTACTTTAATTAGTTATGGCTTTTGTCATCTCTTATTTGGCAAAAACAATGATTTTATCTATACTTCATTTCAGATGTTGGTGCCATAAAGGAATGTGCAATTTCCGTTTGAAAACCAGTATTTATTAATAGGCTCCATAGTAATAAGGGTTTTAAAGAGCTTTCTAGGCAATAGTTAATGAGCTTATAATGGGTTTATTTAGAAGTGTAAAACGTACATGGGCGTGCAAATGGGTTTCACAGCATATTATTATGACAAAGTTACATAATATGAAGAAGAAGTATCACTTTTCTGATTTTTCGAAAATTTTATATATTATGTACATTATGTAAGTATGTTATATATTATGTATATAATTATTTTATTCTACTTTTTCTAGATTAAAAACTTTGTTATTGTGTAATAATTTTATTTTGTACATAATTGTAATAATTTTAAAAATCTTTAATAAAATAATGGAAATATTCCTCCTACCCAATATTTTTTCCTTCATAAGGATGTAGTGGCGTCATGTAATTTGTTTGACTATTTCTATCGCTGTATCTCTCTCCTGTGCGTGTGGTTTTGCTTCGGAGAATGAGTAACCAGTCATCTCCATTATTTGGTCCGACCATTGTATTAGAGATCTTCCTCTGGATCTTTTACCTGCTACGTTACCTTCAACTATCATTAGCTCCATCCCTTTTTTGCTTCTAGTTATACGTACAAAATATCTCAGTATGTTAAGTTCTGCTAGAATTGAGTTATTTGTGCGATGGGCGGTCCATGGTATGCTGTAGACCCACTTTTCAAATGCCATTATACTCTTTGAATCGGCTTTTTTATTGTCCAAGTTTCTGAAGCATAGGTGGCGATAGGAAATATTCATGCTCGAACAAGGCGTAATTTTGTGTTTTTTGTGATGTCAGTATTCTTCCAAATCTCTGTGAGTTTGACTGTTGCCGATCTGGCTATTGTGATGCGTCGATGGATCTCGCCTTCGGATCCTCCACTGTCATATTCACGATTCAAGATTCAAGATTTATTTAACTACGTTTACAAATTTTACATTTGTTTGTAGCAAGTCAATTATATGACATATACATTGTAAAGTAAAAAATATAATATATAACATACACTAAATACAATAGATGAAAATACGTTAATGCACATAACTTACAATAAAACATAAAATATACAAAATAAGACATATACCAACATAGTGAGTACATCCATGTTACATGTTATTACCTTGAAGTGATCACAATATTCACTTACAGAGTAAAAAGCAAATCTCAAAAGGTATCTTTTTAGAGTAACTTTAAATTTATTCATAGAAAGTTGTTTTAAATCTTTAGGTAGGACATTGTATATATTATAGTCAATTGAGTTTTTTTTTATTTACTCAAACGATATTTAACTGGTCTGATGTTATTTGCACCTCTTGTGCTATAGTTATGTAAGTCAGAGTGTTTAATTAAAGTATTAACGTTTTTATGTATTTCAACATTAACACTGTATATCCATAATGTTGGCAAGGGCATTATCTTATATTTAATAAATAGAGGTTTGCAAGATTCCAAGTAGCTAACTTTAGCAATTATTCTTATTGCTTTTTTCCCAATTTAAATATTGTTAGGGCATTGCAAGAGTTTCACCACAGAATAACACCATAGCTTAAAAATTAATGGAAAAGAGAAAAGTACGTTATTTTCAAGGTATCAACACTTATAACAAGTTTTAATTGTCTAAGTAGAAATAAGGTACTAGAAAGTTTACCTTTGAGATGGTCAATATGGTTATACCAAGTCAATGTGTTGTCAACTGTTATGCCCAACAATTTGACATTATTTTTTCAACACTCACATCGAGGGTAGACGAAAAAATTAAATTTTGAGTTTTTTATCATTTAGTTTAAGTTTATTTGCTAAGAACCATGTTTGAGCATTAGAATTTACATACTCAGACGTGGTTTCTAAATCTGAACGATTTTTATCAGAAAAAACAAAAGTAAGTAGTGTCATATGCAAATAAAACTGTTTTAAATGGAGCCATGAAATTGGGCAAGTCATTCACATATATAATAAATAATAAAGGACCTGGAACTGATCCTTGTGAAACTCCATGTTTTATCTGCTTAAATTCAGAGAGACAATTTCCTTACTTGACTGCTTGATATCTATCATTTAGATACGATGAAATTAGTTCCAAAGGAGTACCTCTTATATCGTAAAAATGCAGTTTTTTCCGCAAAATATCATGTGAAACACAGTCGAAGGCCATTGAAAGATCACACAGCGTAAAAAAGTTATTTGTTTCAAAGTACGATATTCCAAACGATGGAAATTGGTCTATAATTATCTACAAGGTCACGATCGCCCTTTTTAACAATAGGAACAATCTTGGAGTGTTTAAATGAAGTTGGGAATATCCCGATTGAAAAAATACTATTAATGAGATGTGTTAAAGGTTTAGTAATTATTTCACTAGTGCTTTTGATAAAAGATGCGTTTAGCTCATTTGTATCCGAACAATTTGAATTTGTTAATGTTTTTATAACTGTAGATACTTCGATGTGGATTGGTTGGAGACAAAAAAAATATATTTGATAGAGCTGGAAATTTTTGATAGTTTAAAATTTTGTCGTCTGGTGTATTTGGAAGAGATTTTATAATATTTTCAGCAATTTCAACAAAACAGTTATTGAAAGAATCACAAGATATGTTGGTTGTTGAATTATGTAAAGCATTTGTTTTATTTCGCTCATAGTTAATTACCTTCCAACACGTCTTGTATCTACTCTTTGAAGAAAATATCAATTGATCGACAGCTTTTTCGTTCTTTTCAACTCAGCATTGTAATGATTTTTATATCTTTTATATTTCCTGTAATGTACTGGGTTATTAGTAGAATCAGCACGTATTTTATATGTTTGCAAATGATTTCTTATATTTTTTAGGTTGTCATTGAACCAGTTTACCGGACATCTTTTGTCTTTGATAATCCATTTTTTTAGTGGAAAATATTGCGACACTGTAAGATTATAACTACACAACACTCCCTACAGAGCACGTAGAATTATCGTGTTGTAATGCTTTGAAAACATTTGATATGATGATCTTTTATGTGCCCATAGTGCTTTTTGTGATTACTAACTGGCACTTTAGTACATAGTACAGCCCTCTTGCTAATTATTGTTTATCACAGTTTGATGATTTTGATTGTTGTTAGCTCTGCTCTAGGGGAATGCAGTTGCCAAAAGATTATGTTTTGATTTCTTTGGATGTGGTTTCTTTATTTACAAACATTCCACTAACTATGGTCACGAACATTATAGAATCAAATTGGAACCTTATAAAAGACTACACGACATTATCTAAAGGTAATTTTCTACTAATCCTCAGGTTCATTTTTAATAACACTTATTTCAGTTTCAATGGAAAATTTTACTCCCAAATTTTTGGAACACCTATGGGTTCCCCGATTAGTCCCATCCTTGCTACTATTGTAACTGATCATCTCTTAGACAATGTGATAACGCAATTACCTTTCGAATTACCATTTATATATAAATATATCGATAACATCATATGTGCAGTTCCATCTTATCACATCAACACCACATTAAACATCTTTAATTCATTTAACAAACATCTTCAGTTCACAATTGAAACAGAGACAGATCTTAGTATACCATTTTTAGACACAAAGGTAATAAGAACAAATGACAATATTCTGATATTGGATTGGTACCAAAAGCCAACTGCATCGGGTAGGTATATGAATTATTTTTCAAACCACACCACTCGTCAAAAATATAATACAATATTGGGCATAAAAAATAGTGTAATGTCCATTGTTGATGACAATTTATTATAGAAAACTCTGGACATATTATACAAAATTTTTCGAAACAACGGCTATCCTAAACATATTTTAAAAAAATTCATTTACAGCAGTAATTTCTATGATGGTCCTGTCCTTGATTCTAACAATGAGTCAATTAAATGTAAAAAAAAACTCCCCTTTATCAATGGTCTATGTCATTCAGTCATATCCATATTTAAAGATGTTTCCAATATTAATATAGCTAAATACAATACCATAAACAGCAAACAACTTTTTTCCAAAATTAAAGATCCAGTACCAACCTTATATAGGAGTAATGTGGTATATGAAATACCGTGTCTAGGATGTAAAAAAAGCTGCATTGGTCATACATCGCAGTGGCTAAAACAACGTATCACACAGCACAAAAGTGATTGCCGCTTGGGAAAAAATAGTTGTGCAATAGTCGAGCATTATAAAAACACCGGTCATCTGTTAGACTATAACAATGCTCGTATTTTGGCACAGACTGACAATTACAAAAGTAGGTTATTTTTGGAGATGTACCACATCAGCAAAAATAAACAAACTTTAAATTATAAAACAGACACGGGACAATTAAGCAACATATATTGCAATATATTGAACAAAATTTAAAACTCACCTTAATGATTAATCATACTAACTAGCCTTAATGACTAATTAAAGAAATAATATTCCTCTGTTTCCTTACATTGTTAGTTTTTTCATTGCATTTTAAATAACTTTTAGTTGTTTCCATCTTATGTATTGTTAACGAACGTGCTCAAATATATTTATATTTTAACTTTTAATTTCTGTAAGTATTGTAAATTTAAGTGTACGTCAGTTTTTTAAAATGTTTGTTTTTTACAGTTACTCCTGATGAAGCTGTTAAATAAATGGCGAAATATTGAGTTTTAGAAAAAACAAAGATTTTTATTTAATATAGACCACATACCTGATATATCCAACATACTGATATATATATATATATATATATATATATATATATATATATATATATATATATATACAAACAAAACAGTATATTAGGGTTGCAGTGAGAAAATTGGCCCCGGGATGTTAAAGAAACACTTTTTTGGCTTTTTGTCTAGCTTTAGGAATTGTTTAATTTTTTTTTCCAAACACTGTAATAAGAAAAATATGTAACTATTTACAAAATATTACAATTCTTCAATGCAATTTACTAGTCGTTGAGATTATTTATAAAAGCATTACACTTAACATTAAGAACACACATATTATAGAATATAAAATATAAAATAATGGACAAAATACATTCGAAAATTTTTAAGATTTAGTGAAAGATAGTGAAACTTAGTTTATGACAGTTTTTAAAATTTAGGTAAAGATAGTAAAACGTAGTTTATGACAGTTTACTTGTGTGAATTTAAGAGAATATACCTGATACCTAGAGAACAGAAAATAAAAACTCTGTGATTAAAATGTAATTAGGTGTTCTTAATATTATATTTCTTTTCAAGAAATACTAGATGCCCATCTTGGGTAATTTTACTTTTTAATTTTTAAACCTCTCTTAATGGTAAACAACATGTTATGCATACAGGTGTATTATGGCGTGTATATGTACAGCTAAATATTTATTTTATTATTGATATTTTTCCAATAAATAACAATAAATATTGCTCAGTTTATCTATGTCAGACTTCTTATTGATGCAAGACGTACTAGATTTTATGAAACACATTTCCAAGAAAATACGTTTTGAATGGTTTTTTTGTCAAAATAAAGGAATTTTTGAAATTAAATTTATGTTTCAACGTTAATGCATGTTGTGTCAGTGCACATGCATTTATTTTTTTGGGTTTTATATCACTACGATGCGAGATCACTCTACTGTGAAAATTACGAGATGATTCTTTTATTTATACTTTGTTACAAATGGTACACGGTATAGAATAAACAACATATGATAACTATATATAAACTGTTTTCACATTCTTAGTTGTAATTTTTAAGTCAGTAACATTTTTGAAGCTGTTCATTAGCTTAGGTATCAGGACTGGAATGTAGGGTCCCTCCTCCTCAATCCTTTAGCCCTTGTCAGGGCGTAGTGACACCCTAAATATTATTAGTCTGCTGTCTCCATTGACTGCGATCTTGTGCCATATGGACGGCTTCATGTAGGGATTTTCCCACCAAATACTTCATTTGGTCCACCCATATTATTGGAGATCTTCCTCTTGGTCTTCGGCCTTCTACCTTACCTTCTACTACCAATAGTTCCATGGTGCCCGTTCTTCTAGCTATGTGGCAATCATAAATTATTTTAGATGGGATCACTGATGTGTTGTATGTCAATGTCAATTCTCGGACCCCATTATTATGAAAATTTGGGTTGTGAAAAAATTTCGAAGGAAAAGAGAACTGAAAATGAGTTTATTTAAAAGCCCTATAGGATAAGAGTTCTCTTGTAATATAGATCTCACTTTATTTAGTCCCTTGTCTCTGAACTCGATGTGTGACAACACCCAATGTAAACACCTAAAGTTTACGGTTGAGAAAGAGGCTGGTAATATGATTCCTTTTTTTGACATGCTAATATATCGTGACGATGATGGTATGCTAAGGACGGAGTTGTATCGCAAACTAATAATAAATAAATACATATTTCTTAGACGGAGTGGTATCGCAAATTTGGTTTTGGCCCTAAAAACTAGGGTTATCATGGTATATAAAATAAATATTTACCTTTACATATACACGCCATAATACATCTGTACGCATAACATTATGCATAACCATTAAAAATTAAAAAGTAAAATTGCCCAAGATGGGCCTCCAGTACTTGAAAAGAAATATAACATTACGAACACCTAATTACATTTTATTCACAGGGTTTTTACTTTCTCTTCTCTATGTATCAGAGTTAAAACACACCAGTAAAAGATTTCATAAACCAAGTTTTACTATTTTTACCTAAATACAATGTATTTGGTCCATTATTTTAATATGTGTGTTATTTATGTTGAGTGTCAATGCTTTTTAAATTATCTCAACTAGTAAGTTGCACTGAAGAATTGTGATATTTTGTACATATCTAAATATTTTTCTTATTACAGTGTCTTGAAATTAGAGGGAATTAAACAATTTCGAAAGCTAGACAAAAAGTAAAAAGAGTGTTTCTTTAACATCCCGGCCAATTTTCTGACTGCAACCTAATAAACTGTGTTGTTTATTATATATATATATATATATATATATATATATATATATAAATATATATATATATATATATATATATATATATATATATATATATATATATATATATATATATCGGTATTTATTTAAATAAAACCTAATTAATGTTCTTCTATTTATGCAGAAAATAATTTCTTTATTATCCAGTATCATTCAATTTAACATGTATATATCTACTCAAATCACCCTCTATATCATAAATATCATAAATTTACCGATTGCATAACGCGCTGTATACATTACAGTCCATAATGTGCATAATTAGACCCATACACAAACAATAAAACAAATTAGTAATTATACAATATACATTATTAATGTGCATATTGCATTTCGAATGGAATTCATTCCGCGTCCGATGACCACCCCTTCCGTCCTATTTTGAACAATTTATGTTTTGATAAGCCACAAAAAAATTCTAATTAGCGACCGAGACAAAAACGCGTAGTTGTCATTGTTACAAATTAAACCACAAACAAAAAATATCGTTTGTACACAAAGAAAAGTAAATTTGGATTTAAAAATAAAGTAAAGACTACGTGATCCGTAATCTTTATATTGAATGTGACTCTATTTCTGTGCTTTTTATTAACTTTCTTTTATATGTTTGATTTTTTTAATTTTACCTTTTCACTACAACATTTACCTTTACACCACAATACATTTTTTCTGAACATAACAAACAGAAGACATAGGTACTATGCAAATAAAAAACTTCTAAATTACTGAGCAAGAAATCGAAAATGAAGAAATATAAAACAATAATTCGACCGATGATGATGTATGCTGCCGAAACCGTTAGAATGACAAAAAAAAACAAAATGAAGACCTCAGAATACTAGAAAGGAACATAATAAAAGTAATATTCATCATCAGTGGCATTACAACTCATCATGCCTTCTTCAGAACAATCTTCCATGTCCCTGGCAACTCTTCTCCATGCCTTAACGGCACGACAGTCCATGTCCCTGTCTCAGTTCATTTTTACAATAGAAGGGTCTTGAAAAGTAGTTTGAATTCTGACTACACTCTCTACGCCTGTGAGTGTAAGTTCCGTTAGTTAACCCGGCGACTGTGTGGTGAAATTTTCTAACAGGAGCTGTGTGTTGGGGTAATTATCACCCCATTTTTTTTTTATTTATAAAATTGAGAAAATATTTTATTTTTACATGCAACCTTAAGATTTTAAATCATGGTTATATTGTTATATAATCTTTTTCAAAGTTAAATCATTTTAAAAATTTTCGTTAATAATTCAACGATTCAAAAAATATACTAAAATTTAGTTGATATTTAAACCACTACCACAATTTTTGTTAATAAAATTTTTATTAGAGATATAGAATAAAAAAAAACTACAAATTCTATAAAAAGTAACTATGATCTTTTGTTTAAAAAGCATAATTAACAATTATTTGCACATTTAGAACAAAAATATACACAATGTTCAAGACAAAGAAAAATGTCACATTTTACACATTTCTTTTGGCACTTTCTGTCCTTTCCACGGGGACACACTCCACATCTGGATGTTGTTCGTTGTTTCTTGTTTGAAGGTCCTTGAGAGTCCTCTCCGCTGTCATTTCTTTTTAGTTTCGCTCTTATGTCTGATGGTATTCTTTGATTATTACCTCTTTTTTCAATATATGGTTTAATTAGTGCCAAACCAAGTTGTTTTAAAAAAAATCTGCGTTTTAGTTTTTCATTTGGCTTGTTATGTTGATAAATAACATAACTATTTATTCCTGCATTATTAAGCAGCGAAAAAAAAATTGTTAGTGGCCATCGCTTGCTATTACGAGACACATTATATAACGCAGACATTTCGTCAACCATATCCACTCCACCTTTTGTGTGATTATAAAAGTCTATAATCTCAGGTTTATTTAATTTGTGGTCAAATTCTGTATCATGATGAAGTGAAGAAGCTACTAACACTATTTTATTTTTCTTCGGGACAAAGGACACCAAAGAAATGTCTTTTTTAAATCCGAAAATTGCGTGGTTTTCAGCTCTGTTTTTGGAATTCAAAAAGATTGTCGGTATTTCCCTCTTGTTTTTACGAATAGTTCCAACAGATGTTAACCGATGTTCACTAAGCAAATGTTCCATTAGCGGTATGCTGGTAAACCAGTTGTCGAATGTAATGTTGCGATTAGTACCACGAATTGGATTTACAAGCCTGTTTACTACATCAAACGGTCTATTACTAAATTGAAAAGGTCCCTCAGGCTGTGAGCCAACATATACCTCTAAATTTAAAATGTAGAATGTTTTGGCATCCACTAAGGCAAATATTTTAATGCCATATTTGGACGGCTTATTGGGGATATATTGCCGAAAGGAACAACGTCCCCGAAAAGATTCTAATTTTTCGTCGATCGTCAAGTATTGACTAGGAATAAAATATTGTTGACAATTGGATACAAATCGATCAAAAACAGCTCGTATAGCTGCCAGTTTATCTACTCTTTTTCGTTCGTCTCTATTTTCGATATTATCGAATCGTAGGCACTTTAAAAGTAATATAAATCTTTGCAGGGACATTGTTAGCCTGAAAATGTCAATTCCTGTTCCATCTGTAGCCCAAAGATCCTCCAGATTTAACCTATTGGCTTTATAAACGCCTGATAGATATAGTAATCCGAAAACTGCACGAATTTCTTCTGCGTCCGTAGGCTTGGTGATATATTTATGTTGGTCATTATAATTCTGAGCGACTAAACTGATTTTTTTATTAGTGCATTGGACAATATCTTCTACAATAATATTATCCATGAATAATTCCCAGCAAGAAATGGGTGATTTGCAATGTTTTGCATTATTTCGAACACCGGGAAGTAAAGTAATTAAATTTTCTTGTCGTGTTCTAACCGATTTATTAGGACAGTTCTTTGACCATTTTGTTTTCCCATCCCGTCCGATAAAAAACTTAGATTGTCTTACTTTATCATCTTCAAACTTATTGTTGTCTTGAGAAGATTCTTCCGACGATGATTGACTTTCCTGATTAGAAGTTCCAGGCTGACAATTTTCCACTGATTGAAGTTGGTTTTGTAAAACATCCTCACTGGAACTAAGGCTAACCTGCTGACTTTCATTTTCAGATTCGCTTTCTGATCCTAACTCTGATCCAGTTAATTCATCCTGCCAAAGCTTCAAGAGAGCTTCTTGTTCTTTCTCCCAACTACACATATTTCGATATGTCTGAAATTAAGAATATCTAATCAATTTTCAATATTCCTAACAATTAAATTATGTTTCTGTTAAAAAAATCGAGATAAGTTGTGCTAGTATAAGAACTTACCTGTTAATAATTAACCGGTGTTGTGGGGTTAAAATTACCCAAAAACTAAATAATACTGCACTTCAACTGTGTGGTGGGGTTAAAATCACCCACAAGTCCAAAGAAGGCGACACCACTCATTCAAATCTTATTTATATACTGAAATTTATGATGCAATACAAGGTCTGTTATATTATGGGAAGGTACTCGTGGCGCCAGACGAATCTGGCGATGTTGCCACTATTTTAACAAGCGGTAATGAACGACGTGGGTTATTTTCACCCCACAACACAGTTGCCGGGTTAAACAAGATGAAGCAGCATTTGAAATTCCACCATCGTCTGTAGCAATTTTTGTCTGTTGACTGAGTCGTATGCGCCTTTGAAATCCACGAATATGTGGTGGATGTCGACTCCAAACTAAAGCGTTTTCTAAAGAATCTGCCTGACTGTGAAGATTTGATCCGTTGTTGATTTATGGGGTCGGAAACCGCACTGGTAGTTCCCAAATATTTCTTCAGCATAGGGGATCAATCTTCTATACAGTACGTTAGACAATACTTTATATGCCATGTTAAGTAGGGTGATGCCTCTATAATTATCACACACCATCATACCTCCTTTTTTGTGAAGGGAGTGCATTACACCTAATTTCCAGTCTGCGAGCGTCTCCTTCCGTAGTCAGATTTCGATTAGTAATTTATGCTTGTGTTTAAGAAGGGTGTCATCACCATTTTTAAAGGGTTCAGTAGAAAGATTTTCAAAACCAGGGGCTTTGTTATTTTTCAGTTTTGAAATGGCTTCTCTAATTTCTTCTGCGGTGGGGGCGGCTCTTGAGCGTTTTTATCCATTTAAGGCAAGGTAATTTCTATTTGTTCTTCTTAATGATTGTCGCTAAGCAGTTCTTTAAAATGATTCGCCCACCTGTTGGGTATCTGTTCTTTGTCACTAATTATGGAACCATCTCTGTCTTTGCATGCTGTTACTCTGGGTTTGAATTCTTTTCTGCAGCTGATTATCTTCTGGTGGAATTTTCGCGAGTCTTTTCTGTTGTAGAGATTAAAAATCTCATTTAGAGCGTTTTCGTATGACTCTTTCTTTTTCTTTCTAAACGTCCTTTTTTCTTCTCGTCTAATATTTTCATTGTCTTCCAGGATTAATCTCGTTCTGCGCTGCTGAAGTCTCTTGTATGCTTCATTTTCTGTTGGTTCATGAATCTACATTCCTCGTCAAACCAATCTTCGTTAATTTTAGCCTGAGTAGGTTTTAAAAAGCCTTTAGCTGCTGTATGGATAGCTTCCTTGCATTTGGTCCAGTGTTCTTCTATACTTAAATTTTCGTCGATTCTTGCTGTTTTCTTATAAAATGTTCTTGTAATTATCCCTAGCGTCTTCAGATTTTAGCACACCAATATTATATTTTGTAGATTTTGTGCTCTGGCCCTTCTTAGCATTTGATATACGAGCCCTGAGTTTTGTTCTTAAAAGGTAGTGGTCAGAGTCTAGATTAGCACCTCTACATGCTCTTACATCTAGTATGTCCGAGAAATGTCGACGCAAGAAGAGCAATATTAGGACCAATAAAAATTAATGAAAACCAATATAGACAAAGAACGAATCACGAACTACTAAACGAAATTAAAAAGGATGTAGTTTGTAAAATAAAACAGCAAAGGGTAAAATAGCTAGGACATATATGGAGATCAGGACCATCTACGACAATATTTTCAATATTGGAATGGACACCAGCTGGTAAAAGAAGTGTGAAATCCTCCTTGTGGGATGTTTAGCAACAATATATATATATATATATATATATATATATATATATATATATATATATATATATATATATATATATATATATTATATATATATATATATTATATATATATATATATATATATATATATATATATATATTTATACATATACATATATTATATATATTATATATATATATTATATATATATATATATATATATATATATATTTTTTTGTTTGTGTGTGAGCAATAAATAATTTAAAATAATATATAAGTATAGGGTTTTTATCGCGGTTCTCAAAGAATTAGTTTGTAAGTACTTTTTTAAATTATCTTTATTATACCTATTATGAAACACACATATGTATCTAATATAGACAATATAAATTTAGAATAACCTATCTTAAATTTAAAATTTTTACAATAATTAAATTATATTAACAAAATTTTAGTACCTCTCTATCACTGTGAACTTTTTTTTGTGAAATTGCTTTTTCTAAATATACCAGAATGTTTTAATTATCAGCTTCTACCTATTTAAAATATTTTTCTTTTTAATAGCATTTATAAATGGGTAAAATATTCTTCTTTATATATTGTTCCTTCTTTTCTTCTTACTTATATTCTTATTTTTTCTTCTTCATAATCTCCAATATAGGTATTATAATTTTAATATACTTTCAAATATACTTTCAAATACTATAAAACACTGTATACTATCTGCTTGTACTATTTACTGATCAACTTACTTCTTAGTAAATTTATTAACTAACTGTCGAACTGTCTCCTGTTTAACTTCTTAATTAACTAACTCCATATTGTCTTACTGTAACTGTTAACTATCTTGAACTATCTAATCAATGCACTATCTTACTGTCTAATCCCAACTCTCATACTGTTATACTAACTGTCTAATGAATCCTTGCTCCAACTTACATCGTATTTATATCTTCTCATCATTCCCGAATATTCTAGCAATAAACCATGTTCGAATTTTCGATTTTCTAGATATATGAATGTGCTCGAATAGTCTTCCTCGCAAGTTGGGTTAAGTTCCTTATATTGACGTTTTCTAGAGAATTCTTTACCCTTCTATCGAGAAGTTTATGGACATTTAGGCCTTTCTGATCAGCATATACACTTATATTTAAACTAAACATCTTAAATTAATACATAATACTATTTTACATCCGTAATTATTATTCAAATATCACTTTCTGTTGAAATTCATTCTTCTGTCATTCTAATACAGTGTCAATTATTCAGTTTATATTTGGTTGCCTATGCACATGGCTCACTTAAATATATCATAATATTATAATTATTAAAATAAAATTTTGTTCACTTATTATTTGCTAATTTCTTAAAAAAACCCTCATATAAACATGATTATTAATTAAAAATACTATTATTATCCTAATTTCTTCTATATTTATTATTAGCTTAATATATATATATATATATATATATATATATATATATATATATATATATATGTATATATATTATGTATATAACTAAAACGATGAGACTGGTATTTTTTGATATAGATGAAGATAATTTTAAGTTTCAGTATTTTTTTCGTATTTTCTGTAAAAACCTACACAATTGAGGCAGTCGACGTGTGAAGGTAACATAGGCTCATGTGCCACTTTTTAGCAGAATTGCTATTTATATCCACCATGATTCATACTTAGAAATACCAAGGAAAATCACGATGAGAATATTATATGAAACAATATATATAGGCCATACGAAGCATAAGAACTAAATCTTAAACAGAAGACATCAGAGTATGAAACAAGTAGCACAGGTGGAATATCTTAGAAAAACGATAGAGGCAAGAAGGACAGATATACTCAAAAATGAAGAAATAAGTAACATACTTAGAACTAAACTATTACTTGACACAATAAAGGAAAACAGCCTGGTTCGGTTATATAACATGAATGTCAGTAATAGGCCAGTGAGAAGAGTATGTGAAAATAAACCAATAAGAAAAACACAAGAGGCAAACCAATAAAAGAGTGAAACAGAGATATAGTGTGAGATGAATTTAAAGATTTATTGCACTTTGATACAAATCTATCAAAGACAAGTCTGCAAGAAACTTATCAGTGCATTTTTTTTGTTTGATATTGGCCGCACAATACACATAGGCTCTTTTGCAGCTTGTCACGCATAAAATGATGATAGACGAACATGAAATTTGAACAACCTGGTATAATTATATAAGTGAACTGTATAATGATAGACCAGAAGAACTGGAGACTTTAGTTAAAGGTGAAGGACCAGAAACACTAAAATCAGAAATACTGCATGCTATAAAGTTAGCAAAGAACAAGAAAGCCGTTGGCCCTGATAACATACCGACAGACATGTTAAAGCTTATAAATGAGGAGAACATTGGAATACTGGTCAAGCTTTTCAATGATGTTTATTCGACTGGATATTTTAAGTGATGGCATAAATGGACTACAATGCCTTTTAAATACCATTATTACAGATGCACACCAAGATGCACGATTATATGTTGATAGTCATATAATTCAGAGAGTGTCCAGTTTTAATTATCTTGGTTGCCGTATTACTGAATAACTAGATCCAGATCAAGAGATAAAATGTAGAACCGGGATAGCCAGCACGACATTTTTAAAAATGAGGTCATTCTTCTGTAATGATAACTTGCAACTTCAACTTCGAAAGCGCATGGTTAAATGTTACATTTGGTCAGTCCTCTTATACGGTATCGAAGCATGGATATTAAAAATATCCACCATTAATCGTCTGGAGGCCTTTGAAATGTGGCTGCACAGACGTATCCTAAAAATTCCATGGACGGCTATGCTGACAAATGTGGCAGTCCTTGAGAGAGCAAATGCTGCTGGCGAGCTGCTTGATAACATCAAATGTAAAAATATGGTCTACTTTGGACACGTAGTAAGGGGAGACCAATATAATGTTCTTCAACTTATTATGATGGGTAAAATCGAAGGACGCAGAGGAATTGATAGAAAGCAGGCCTCTTGGTTGAAGAATATCAGGGAGTAGACAGGACTAAGGAAAGCTGAGCAACTTTTTAGAATAGCTCGAGACAGAGACAGTTTCGCCATGTTAATCGCCAACGTCAAGGGGACTTGATAGGGCACGTTAAGAAGAATAATGCGGCTTTTTTATTCGCCTGCAATAAAATCACACTCATAATATCTTGCGAAAAAAAATAATTCAAAAGCCTTTTTTATTGTGGAAAATATGGAATGTAGTTAAACCTGTTTAAAATCTTTGTATATTACATTGTCTTACTTGTCATACTACCATCTTTAGACGTATAAGTTGCATTTTCAGTATAATTTAGTAATTGATTACTAATCTTACTATCACTACTTGCACCACAACTTGTTACACTTCATCTACCTCGTTAAGTACCAAACTATTAAAATAAATATTATAAACGTCTGATTATAATATCGCCAGTAGTTCATTATCAGTTACCTTTTTTGGATTTCGGAACTTTGGCGTTACTTTTATAAAGTACGTACTAGATAATCATTATATCGGTAAATAAACATTCTTAAACTAAAACTATACTGAGATAGTGAGATAAACATATTTGCGTAAAAGCTATGAAATAAAATACGAACCGCCGAGATCGCTGACGTTGAGATACGGGAAACGCATGTCGCTTAAAAAATTTGGGGTTTATTATAACCTCGCTTGGTTTTTAGCATGATGCAAACTATATACCTGACATTTTTTACCAAGCAGGGTGGGCTGAAAGTAAAAGACTATAAAATCTTTTGGAGGAGACGAACCAATGCAGACATCAGAGAGTTGTACGGGAAACCAGAAATTAGCCAGATGGTCAGAACAAAGAGACTTAGATGGTTAGGCCATCTTGCGAGAATGTCCGATGAAGGGTTGCAAAGAAGCGTGTAATCTACAAATAATCGGGATAACAAATTAAAGAACTCCGGCGATGGACAAAATAAAATTAAGAAAAACAGTGAGGAAATTATAAGGCATGGGCCTCTAGGATCTGTTTAGCTGTATATAGATATCGACTGGGGTCAAAAAAGGCATGTATTCAAATAAAAGGTATATCACATTATCAAGTATAGCCTCCACAAGTAAGAAATATCTTTTATCGTAAATGAATGAGCTATATAACCATAAACAGGACATGCTTTTATTCCTTGTACATAAATAAGTTTGTGTTACTTACACACTACAAATACCTGCTTTAGGTATTGTCAAGTAAATAACATTTTAAGTATAAAAATATTTATGTGCAAAAATAGTGATTTTTCCACCTTTATACACTAAACCTAACAACCTTAAAGTGTGTGCCTAAAACCAACATACAACAACATGTGTGTATCGTACTCCCTTTATGCTCCAGTGAGCTGTCAAAAAACTGTTAATGTAGTTTACAACTAGTTGTTTTGATAATAATGATACACCAACATATAAACATATAAATAGATTTTATAATAGAAATTGGCAAAATACTGGAAGATGGGCAGCCTACATCATTTAACATATTTTTGATTTTCCTTTCTAGGAATCTCACTGTTTGAAAAAGTATGTAGTATTTATTTTCATATTTTACATTTAATATTTTTCTTTTATTGTCCTATAATATGATCTAATTTAATGGTATATTCTAACTATTTTGCTTTATAAGCAAAATATCATTATTAAATGATATAAAATATCATTGTTAAACTGGCTAGCATATTTAGTCTGTTTCAAGTTCAAAAAATTTTACTTTCTCTCTTTGTTATGTTGGAAATACGTCACAAACTCAGAAACTGTTGTTAAGTATCATATTTCGGTGACCATTTTGTTAAAATTAGTGCCATTCAATATCGCAATACAAGAGTCGATTTATGGGTATGCACTTGACTCACTTGTCCCATAGACCACCTAAGAATAGGCAGAGGGTTTGTTCTAACCATTTAAAAAAAAACTTCCTAACGAGACAGCGTACTGAAAACATCTAGTTTATCGGATAATTCCTCTTTTGAGCCTCGGCGCCGGGCGTCTCTTAACATCGTGACGTAGTACCACTCTATTGTCTGCTTACCTACTGAAATATTGGTGTATTCTAATGAATACACCAATATTTCAATAGGTAAGCCTATTCTTTATACAGATAACGGTAATGAGTAAAGACAGTTTATTCTCGTAATTTATTTACACTACTATTTGCTATTTTCGCTAATTCATTTACAGTCAAAATATTGCATTTTTTCTTTATTATTATGTCTAGTTTTATTTAACCAGCGACCTGCAAGTTTTACACAAAACACCCACTACTTAGGAAATAAGAATACTTACTTACAATCCACATGTTTCAGAAATAGTATGTGTGCTAAGGGCGCGGTAGTACGTAAGGTTCTTTTTAACATTAAGCAGCTAAGGGAGAATAAAATAAATACATATTTAACGCTCCAAGCTTCAGTTTACTCTGTTTTTTAATTCTGTCTTTTAAAGCGTTAAAATGTGTGCTTAAAATCACACATTGGCTGCTTATTTAGCATCCGTGCCTCAATGATTATCACACTTCGTATTATTTACTACCTCATCATAACACACCTTCCTTCTGACAGATTTTTTTCCATATCTTATTTACAAAATAAAAAGTATGAATTATTGTTAGATTTGAATACAAAAAAAGGACTGTTGTACCAGCTTCAAAACAAATGGACACTAAATGGAGTCTGGACAAATCTTGGGAGCTTCAAAGAGAAAGATGTTTGAGAAATCAAACATCAAACTGAGCTTTAGAGTATCCTGGATGATAATAATGTGTATTCTTTAAAACTGGACTGCTTATTTTGCAATCAACATAATATAGGCCCACTTGGCTCTCACAATCAAGGTTATTAAATCCCTTGATACGAAATAAAGCAACAAACCGGTGATTATCTGACTTTACAAAGACTGCGACATAGCATTTAGGCTTAAATCACCTTTTTTTATCAAAACTCATGAAATTTAATAAAAATTTGTCAGTTTTTAAAAGTCTTAGATTACGATGTTTCCTCGTTTAAACTCTTAGCTACTCCCGATGACATATTCTTCATAAATTCAACAACAAAATTCACTGCTTTTGCAGCCGGTCCATCAAGAAGTGACCTCATTCTCCAAAAATCCAGTTAATCATAAACGGAAAGGTTCCTGTTTAGTATCTGCGTAAATATCTACTAGGCGGAATTAAGATTAATCGAAAGAGCAATATGTTTTATTATAAACAGAATAAAAATATTTATATTATCAATCTCAAAGACACAAAAAGCTTAAGAATATTTTTCGGTGTTTTATTATATATGGGGTAAAACAAAAATCCTAGAATACCTTCACGTAAGCGAAAAAACTGGTCAAAGAAGAACCGTTTTCGTTTAGAACAAGCAGAATTTAGGTTAGAACAACAATAGCGTTTTAGAGTTTTTGTAACAACGCAAACATTAAGGGGTAGCATAAAATATGTTAAAATCTACTCCGAGTCCACTGAATCAAGCAAAAAATAAACATAAAACATAACCAAAAACTATTCAAGTTCTAAATATTATGAGTGCCAGCACTCTAAAGTGTGGCACATATTTACGTTCAAAATTAAACTGATTACTTGACTTGATGAATCGACACCAAGTACAGTTCCATGGCTCCTACGCACAACGACAAATGGCAACTAGGAGAATGGCTCTGCCCTAACCAAAAAGGTGGAAGTAACCAGCCTTAAAGTTTTTTGGAAGCGAAAAGAGGGGTGCTTTTAGCTCAACAAAGGCAAGTGGCCAACAAATTACCTAGCTTAAGCTAGCTTCGCTATGATTATTCACCAGGTAGATAACCAAAATAGCATCAGACAATAAAAAAATTGACTATATGAAAACAAATAATGAATTCTCGAATTTCCATCTACTAGTTGAAAATTAAACTAACAAAAAACGAAAAAAAAAACATTTCGAAAGAATATCCTTCAGGATTGATCACAGTGGGAATTTTATGTCAGGAAACTCCCAAAAGGACAAAAAAAGGAAATAGAAATAAGTCAATTTCAGTCAATTTTGAGACCTGAAAAAATATTCAAAAAATTTACCACTACTATCCTGCGCCTTCACCTAAAACCTCCTACGTAGGGGAGAAAAACAAAAAAAATCGATTTATCCGGAATCTGCACGCCACAGAATAAAAATTTTCAAACACAAAAATGGAGATAAGATAAAATTAAATAAAAAGGTTAATAAGCAATTTTTGTGTAGAATAAATTGTTCTCTCAGAAAGAACGCTTGAAGAGACCGGCGATTTTAAATTTCAGTTACGCGCGCGAAATTAATTTTAAATAAAATTTGTATTGTAAAATGTAAAAGTTCGATATCTTTATTTGGATCAGAGTGTCCTATCAAAAAGTGTTTTAAAGGTGAAGAGTTCGGCTTTCCTAAGAAATTTTTTTTATTTAGCACAAATGTTCCCTTCCTTTCTTCTAAATTGTATTGCAATATTTTTTTATATTAAATTACAACACAATCACGTAACGATTTCCATAATTCAACCATTATCGGGTAATCAATCCTATCCTCTGTAAAATTATTTGGGCTTTTTTGTTGTTAAAGCATTTTGCTTTCAAATTATAGTTTTATTATATTTGCAAATATTATGGATGATTGTATACAAAATAATATACACAAAAAATATAAATATATTAATTAAAATATACAAAATTTATATATTAAATAATTCAAATAATATTCGGAGTTGAGTGGATGATTCGAATGAGTACATACCGCTCTGTGAATCAGTGTAGAAATTGGCTGTTTATCACAGTAAATACCAGTTTTGAAAAGTATTATACCCTTAAAAAGTGATTAGTAATTGGTGTGTAGAGTTTTAACATCAGGAGCTGTAATTATATTCAGTAAGAAATAGTTAATTAATACTTTTGTATATAAAACATTCAGCTGTGTTAACATTTCTTTCCACATTTAACATAAACCAGTCCTATCAAGGACTGGCTTGGCGAAGTTGTAGCCACGCAACCAGTAATACAGATATGCTGCCTATCAGTCGAAACTTTATTACAAGAAAACTAAAAATAGTTACTTTTGAATACATGAGCAACAAATTAAATCAATGCTCTCCTACAGTTAGCAACACCATGTCTGGAAACAACATCATCAGTAATAATCCAAATTTATATGGAACTGCTACTATGTTAAAACCCTAACCAGGGAAATATTCCAAAAAACTTTAAGCCATATTAATACATGATGGACCAAACTAACATTTTACTACTCGACTACGTCAAGGCCATAGATAACATTGTTAGCCCCAAAAACATACGCTTCGTCTCAAGAATTTCCAATAATCGGATATGCATCTACTTAACAAATCCTGAACTTGTTGGACATATTTTGACAGAATATCCTACAATCCTAACAATCAACTCTATAGAACTACCTGTCTAAGAAGACTGGTAACCCCAGCCAAAAGACTAATAATCACCAACGTCTGTCCGTCACTCATGAAATTATAGAAAAACGCCTTAAAGATCTAGGTCTTCAACTTGCTTCACCAGTATCATATATTAAAGCTGAAATCCCCAGTGATAATATTACGCATATTATAAGCTTCAGAAAACAGGTATACGTTACTCCAACCACAGATAGCCTCTAAATTCAAACTTTTTTAATAATTCCATTTGACAATAATTCGTACAGCACATTTCTCTCCACTGACAAAATGCCATGTTTTCTATGCAAAAAATATGAACGTACAGCAAATAACTGTCAAAATTCCCCTAGCAATCCTCTCACAAATAATCAAACGTCCCCAGCTGAACCCATCATTGCTAGAATGAAATCCAAGAATGTCGCACCCGATCAGTCTAAATTAACCGCCTTCTCTGTTCTCACAGTCAATAATCTTTTTTTTAAAAATCCAAACTTACTCTCTTTTCTTCTTCTTCAGTACCTTATCCAGCCGGATGTTAGCGATCATCAAGACTATCGTAGTTTTGTTGACTGCAGCGGTGTCCCGGTCCCCTCCTGCTATTCTCCTTACCGGTTGAAAATTTTCTTGCCTCTCTGAAAAACTTATTTGGCAGTAATAACCCTCTATAAAAAGCATAGCAGTTTACTTAAAATGTTCGATCACTACTCGAAGATATGTTCAGAATATACAATCTACAAAAAAATATGAAGATTATCTAACCGACTCTTCTTCGACCTCTCAACGATCTCAATATTAAAAGTATATTACTTTCACTTTATTGCATTCGAACGCACTAACTCTCGCTTAGAACGCTCACAACTATTAATCAATAATACAAAAGCAGAGATCATGTGCCTTCAAGAAACCAATTTCAAGGAAACACATAGACGTAAACTTAAAAATTTTGAAGGTTATCATTTCCTTCGGACCGCGTCTATCTTGTGGAGCAACATCTATCTTGTTGTCCTTTTTTTATACAATATATCCCAATTACCAATTTGGAGGCCAAAGCAATAACTGTCTGGTGTCCCGACCAAATAACCATATGCACTACATATATTCCACCTAATTAAAACTTAACAGAAACCGAGTTAGATGGCTTAATTTGCCAACTTCTCAGCCCGTTTATACTGGTTGGGGACTTTAACGCCCATAATACTATGTTGGGCTCAAAGAAAACATTTGGTAGAGGAAAAGAGACCGTAGAGACCGTATTGTGTTGCAATAATACTTGGCTGATGAATATTGCAGCCAGTATATATTTTAACATCGCCTTAATCTAAGCATAGGTGATCCCAAATCTGCCGATTCACTCTCATGGTATACTTTAAATAGCTTACATGATAGTAATGAGTATATCTATCTAGGACAAGCAATCAATCAATCAGAGCTAACAGAGAAAATCAAACAGCCGAAATATCGAGATGAGTAAGAAAGGGATGGGCAGCGTTCGGCAAACTTTCTTACGTTCTAAAAAATCAAACAATCCCTCTATACTTACAAAGCAAGGCTTATAACTTCTGTATAACACCTACGGAGCACAGATATGGACATTTACACAGGCCAATTTGGATAGAATAAGGAAGGCACAAAGAGCGATGGAGAGACAAATGTTGGGTATATCACTTAAAGATAGAAAACGTAACCAGTGGATCAGAACCAGAACAAAGACAGTAGACGAGATAAAATAAGCAGCAAAACTGAAATGGAAATGGGCTGGACACAATGAACGTCTCCAAGATGGACGATGGAACAATGCCATCGGAAAGTGGCGTCCATACAATGCAAAGAGATCAAGAGGTAGACCACAGATGAGGTGGAAAGATGACATCAGGAAACAAGGAGGTCCCACATGGCAGAGAACAGCTCAAGATAGGGCAAGATGAAGAGAACTGGGGGAGACCTATATACAACAATGGAAGGATAGAGAATAGGTTCAAAAAAAATATAATAGTAACCACTTCCCGATAATCATAACAAAGAGCAATAAAAATTTTTGCACCATTACTAAATAAAATATCGCTAAAGTGGACTGGAATAATTTTTAGACTAGCGCCGAAGATCATATTTTATTACTTTAACAGTCTGAAGATATAGGCGAGGCAATAACTCTCTTTGTTATCTGCCTTATTATGCCTGCAGAAAATCATGTAAAAATATAACAATATCCCCATCTAAGAAAGCATTACCATGGTGAAATTTAGAATGTGATTTAACTGTACTACAATGCAAAATAGACCTCAACAGATATCTAGAGAGAAAAATTCAAAAGAAAATCCAATCTATTTCAAAAAGGCAAAAGCCAAAGAGAAATATGTCCTTAAAAAAAAGCAAAAAAATTTGTTTCCAAACTTACTAGTGATACTCCACCGTCTCAAGTTTAGACAAAAATAAGACAAATAAAAGATCATAAAACTCCTTCAAAAATTCCAGCAATATAAATTAATTGAAAAGTTATAACAGATAACAAAGCGATTCTCAAATCAAGGCTAAAGGTTTTGCATGAAAATTAAGTTCTAAAGTCCAACAGATTGAAAGTCCAAATGACCAGAATATACAAATTCCTCTTGCTCCACAAATTAGTGGACACAACATGGACGTTATCAACATTCCTTTTACACATAAAGAATTAGCACTTACACTATCCTCTTGTACGAACACAGCCGCTGGACTAGATAATATCTTAATTAAATTTATCAAAAATTTACCTCATTTCAGCTTTGCAACAGTGCCGAATCTTTATAACAAGATATGGCTTACTTAGCAATTACCCACACTGTGGCGTGAATAAATTATCATACCAATAAAAAAATCTGAGTTACCCTCAAACCAAACAAAGTCATACAGACCTATCTCTCTAACCTGTTCATTATGTAAACTGTTTGATAAAAGGAGTAATTCCAGATTAGCTGGCTTCTCGAAAAATACGTAATAACTGACGCAGCGCAATCCGGTTTCAGACGTCACCGTTAAACCTTTGACAATAAGGTGCTATTATAAACACAAATAGCTTCCGCTATTTCAAATGAACAAGATCTGATCGCTACCGTCATTGATATAGAAGGAGCTTTCGATACTATCTCGCGCCAAGCCATCCTTGAAAAGTTTCGTCAATATAAGATAACAGGAAATATTTACTTCTTCATAAAAAACTTTTTGCAACGAAGAACGTTTACAGTGAAAACAAATAGGGAAATTTCGGCGACATTCAGGCAAAATATTGATGTTCTACAAGGTTTAGTACTCAGTACAACACTGTTTATTTTTGCAATAAGTGATATTTGTTCCAGTATTTGTCCACCAGCCAAGCACTTAAGATAGGCTTATTTTCTATTGTCAGGACAAAAGTACAATTGCCACATGCAACGTGATCCAGATCACTGTAAATCAACTTAACGAATGTTCCAAAAAAACCTGATTAGCTCTTTCAACCACTAAAATTGAAATTAATACGGTTTAGTAAAAGACCCTGCAGCCCAAGTCCAATTATCACCGTTAATGGAACTACATTGCAACTAGTTACTGATCACAAAATACTTGGTTTATTGTTTGACGATAGGCTAACTTGGAAACAGCAAATTAGTGTAGTAAAGGGGAATGCAATGAACATACACTAATATTTTCAAGACACTATCAAAGTATATATGTGGTGTATTAATCCGCTCTTAATGTCTGTAACAAAATCTGACTTAAAGCTACTTAACTCTGTGCATAACACTTTTATTCGTATTTGCTTAGGCGCTTTTAAGTCTAGTCTCATAGACAGCATTTACTGCGAGGTTAATGAACCACCTTTCTGGATTCGACGAGAGTATGTTCTTCAATCTTACTTTTCTTCCGTATCCGCAAATCCATCCAATCGAGTCTATCATTTAATTACTTCAACATTGTCTCTAGAGATCCTTTAAAGGATCCAATCAATAACAGACATCCAGAAATTAACTCTAAGAAAAACCATCGACCTGACTAAAATACATCCCTTCCCAATCCCGGATACTTCGCATTGGAATAGACCAATTCCACATTCAATCACTTCTCTATTAGAATGCAGTAAACATGAAACCTCAAGCCTTCTCATAAGGCAACACTTCGAAAAAATCATAAACAGGAACCAATTCGGAAAAATTCTGTATACAGATACCTCCAAAAATAAAGCAGACGTTGGATATGCTGTTGCCATATATTATAATGAAATAATAAAATCATATTTTTTAACAAATTTATGCAACGTGTAAACAGGAAAACTTTATGCGATACTAGAAGCTTTTAAAAAACTAAAAACAGATGATAAAAACTAAACAATATGCACAGACTCCCTGTCGTCACTACATTTGATAAAAAGTCTATACTCTCAACATCTCTTAGTTTAATAAATCCATAGGACTTACAGTGCATTCACTTTTCAAGGTGTAAATGTCACAATCATCTGGCTACCATCCCCTATCGGCATCCCCGGTAGTGTAAAAGCAGACCAAGCGCCAAACGAGCTTCTTTTGTAAAAGTCAATCCTCAAAAGCCCAACACATTCAAATCCGTAATGACCCAAAGCCAATATTCAAGCAACACTAGTATCATACCTGACAAACCAACTGAAACACAATCAAGAGTGCATTACATGAGATTCGGCAGACTGTTGAAAAATTTGTGCTTCCAACAATCTCCAGAAAAGAAAAACCTGTCATCCGAAAATTAGGAATAGGACATACGCGCTTCACACATGAATACTTAATGAAGTTCGAGCGGAAGCCCAATTGCCAAATTTGCTCAAGTGTATTAACTGTGAAACAAATCCTGATCGAGTGTCCGCGGTACGTCAAACACAGAGTGCAACATAAACTTAAGTCAAATATCGAAGACGTTTTAAACTCACCCGATCAAGTTTTTAACCTAATTCGTTTCTTAAAAGACATTCAGTTTTTTAACAGAATATGACCCCTTGTTTTCCATGTACTTTACCTTTAACTTATAACTTAGTGATAAAACTGTTGTATTATTTTTTAGTCATAGGTTCTAAGATTATAGATTAACTGTAGCAATTAATAACATGTGCTTATTGTATTAATTGTATATATTATTGTTTGTGTCAATGATCATTGAAGCCGAGACAGATTAATTTAAATAAAAAAAAAATAAAAATAATATTCAATCCAATGAAAAGTATGCAATTTATGATAAAAATTACTTGCACACATTTATTTTAATTTAAACGTATTATCATTATTATAAGACTTGTGTTAAATTAAAACTATATAACCCTAAAGTATTTACGTGTTTACCAGAACTACAAAACTATTTTCTTGTTTGGTAGCACTATTTGCAATTTGCTGCCATATTTATTTTACTAAATACTCGCTGTAACTAAATGGCAAATAAATCACCTGTCACTGGTTTATCGAACAACTCTTCAACAGTTTTCTCCAACCAACTTTGCGTAAGCAGCCTACTAGGCTGCTTACGCAAATTAACTGGATTAATAACTCTATGGAAGGTTGTTACTGTATCTCTTGCACGTTTGTCCGATACTTCTGCCAATTGGTGACTTATATCTTGCTATTTTAAAACCAAAGATCTCCTTAATTCTGGTTATGTGGTTATTCCATATTTTTTTTCTATTTTGTAAACTTACTGTATGTTACATTTTCTTCTAATGTCTTCACTTCTCTTTTGATCTCTCAGAGTATTTCCTGTAATTCTTCTCAGTACTCTCATCTTTGCCGTTTTCAGTAGCCTTTGCGTTGTGGCTGTGCCGGATCTTGTTTCTGAGGTACAATAAGCTTTGTGAACTTAAAATATATGGAACTCAAACCGTAATGAACAATCAAATCAATGTTAATTTTGTGCCAGATAATCTTCTTCAGAGAGGTCAAAGTGAACGATTTTGCTGCAAAGAAGAAAATATGATGACCGTTAAGGGGAGAATCTCAAAGTCTGTTGTTTTATTGTCGAATGCAGCTGGAGATGATCCTCAAAGTAAAGTAAAAAGGTGTTGTAAAAATGAAAAAAAAATATGTAGAAATAAAATTTCCTGATATTGTTTAATCTTACAATGAGAATATGGGAGGGGTTGTTATCGTAGGTCAGCAACTTAAACATTACTTAAGCCGGATAAAAACAAGAAAACGCACCTTAAAGTAATAATCCACTTTTTGAATCCTGTGGTGGTAAATTCTTGGATTCAATATAGTCTGCAATATATAGATGCAATATAAACTATCAAATGAATAATATTCCAAAACGAAAGGTAAAGGATCACCTATCCTTTCGAATGGAACTTGCAGAAACTTAAATGGCAACCCCTATAAAACGACGTTTTACTAATAGTGATTAAGAAGAGAAAGAAAGAAAGCCTTCAACATAAAAACCACAAAATAGGGCTGCAATGCCAACTGAAGATAAAAGGTCGGATAGCTTTGAGCATTTTCCAACTGCAGTTCAGCTAACTACAGCTAGATGTTGCCGCAGAAGCACTTACAAAAGTAGAACGCGAGTTAGGTGTTTAAATGTAATGTTGATGTTGTGCCCTACAAAGGATCAAAATTGCTTTTTGTATTACCTAAAATAAAATCTATCATAACTAATTGTGTGGGTACCTTTTTTTAAACACTGTGTACATAGATTTTTTTAATGTTTTTTCTTTTATAAGTAACCTACAAGTATCATTTGCACTAAATTTTACTGAGTTCCAAAGAAAAAAATATGTTCAGGTTTGAAAGGGTTAAATCTATAAATATTATTTATAAGTGCTTTGCATTATAATTAGTTTTTTAGATATGCAACGCAATGCGCCATTACAAGCCAAATAGTTATTTTATTCGATACTCTTTTTTTTTAACTAAATCTGGTTTTACTGCAGAATTCAGTTAATTTATACTAATTTAAAAATACCGCAGTATAGACTTTTGGTCTCACAACAACAATCCCCTTTTCAATAGCATGTCTCACCCTGTCGTAAACATCATTTCCTATTACTCTAATGACATATATTTCGTTTGGTCCGCATTTTCAAATCTGGTACACACTTTGAAGGTTTACAGCTCTTTTATGCCGGCGCTAATTCCCTTTTTTATGTCTCTATCGTCGCACATAAAAATACATATCAGATATTTAGCCTGTGGTTGTTGGACCGAAGGCTTGGCCCTAGCTAATTCCAATGTTCGCACATTATATGGGTTGAATTACGCTAAACTTAATACCCGTATTGTAAAATGTTTAAGGGTACAGGTTACTGAAAGTGTCGGTTTTAAATATTGAAAACATACACTTTCGTTTGTATCACGTATAGAAATATCTAAATTAAATTTAACTTTTCATTGAATTCAAATCAACTGGAAAAAAGTTAAATATTAGACAATTTGTATAAGAATTATGGAAAATAAAAAAAATTGTTAAAAATTAAAAAGTTTAACTCTTATAACCAATTGTCTTTATAATTTGGACCCTATCTTTCGTGAAAAAATTGTTTGTGAGTTCATCTTAGCACGTTAAGCCCCAAAGCATAAATATACTTTTTGTTTCCCACCAAAGGATTTTTTTGTACTTCCGACATAAAAATTATACTAGCGGACCAAATCGACATCGAGTTTTGATGTAAGTTTTGCTGATATTTAAGAGGGGCGAAGTCTAACGATCCATCGTTTTCGTCGCCTGGTGTAAATGTTCCAAAAATCCTAAAAATAAACTGTATCGACGCCAATTTTTTTAAATTGAAAATAGATACGGTAGTTTTTCAGGATTTTCAGGAAGATTTACATTAGGAAACGGAAACAATATGATTGTTAGACTCCGCCGCTCTTAAATAAAAAACGAAAGTAAAACCGGAAGTAACTTTTTTTTGCATATTTTAGATTGTACAATGCCACGTTTAAGAAAAAGAACTCGGTTTGAGAAATCGCGGCCCCGTCCATATGCTCTGGAACACCGTGAAAAAAACCATAAGTTTCAAAACTAAATCCGGAAGTAGGGAAGTAAATACTTCCGGTTTCATAAATCTGAATTCAATCAGTAAGTATAAGAAAAAAGTAGACGCGGTCATATTTTAAAAATACATTGAAAATTAGGACTGTAAATTTTGAAGAATGAAACCTGTAAAATTCCTATACTATACTATAGGAAAAATTAATTTTATGGCCTCCATTTTTAAACCGGTTCGAATTTTTTAAATTTGAAATCTTAGCGGGAATCTACTGAACAATCTGTTTAATTATTCGAAAAAATTATTCTCCTATCACCGTTTAGGAGGAGTATGCGCATAAGAAAAGGGCTTGGTCTTTTACTATATAAGATTAGTTTTCGTGTGTTTATGATAATTTGACGTTCTAACAATTAATACAAGGACGAAACATCGTGTTTAGTTTTGGTTCACACGGTCGTTAAATATATTTTTAACGGTATAACTAATGGATTTAGTCCAGACCATGTACACCAGGTTAAACCACACAGTCTGTAATGCATAAACAAAATATATTTTAACAAATATACATATGAAATTTTATTACATTAACTTATTAACAGTATTTACATGGGCATCAAAAACTATGGGAAGTCCTGGGCACATCAAACATACATCAAACATTGGTTAGTGCTCTTAAAGATCTATAATATGGTTCAAACTCCCAAATGAAATTCGGAAACCTCTTAGCTGAAAAATTTGCAGTTACTAAGGGTCTCAGACAAGGATGTTGTATCTCTCTGACTCTATTTAAGATTTATATCTCTTCAGCTCTAAAACAATAAAAAAGGAAAGTCAAAGAAATGGGTATACAATTGAACGATCAGGATTATATATATATACTTTACAGTTTGCAGATGATCAGGTGGTGATCTCAAATGACAAAGACGACATGGAATACATGCTTAAAAAACTAATTGAAGAATACCAGAAGTGGAGATTAAATATCAATTTAGAAAAGACAAAATACCTCTCAATTGGAGCTGAAGCAGAACAACTCGATATCGATGACAATCAAAAAAATAAATCCATGTGACGAAAATAAATACCATCTTCGGCTGTAGTGGAAAAGACGAACGAGAAATAGAACATCAAATTGTACAAGCACGAAGAGCTATAGCATGTTTGAACGGAGTTCTATGAAGTAAAGAAATATTAAAGAAAAGAAAATAGAACATCTATGAGACAATGGTTAAAACTAGCCTACTTTATGGAGCTGAGATATGGAGAATAACCGAGAAATATAAGAAAAAGGTCTAAGCCACGGAAATAAATGCCATCAGAAGATTGATGAGAATATCAAGCCGACAGAATACGGAATGAAGTGATAAAACAACAAATGGATATAGAGGGCACTATAGTTGAGGATATTGAGAGAAAACAGCTCATATGGTATAAGCATGTAAGCCGAATGGGGGACGAAGAGGAAAAGAGAAAGACCACCACAGAGCTGGAACTTGGGAGTTAGGAAAGCAATTAGCGCTCGAAATCTGGACAAAGACCTAACTCAAGACAGAATACAGTGACGTTTTGGGAGTTGGACAACGTCGTAAGACGGTGTAAAATCAAATACATATATATATATATATATATATATATATATATATATATATATATATATATATATATATTAATATAGTCGGTCAGATAGCTCAGCGGGCTGTGCGGCTGCCTCTCATTCGCTTCACTGTCGAATGGTTTAGTGGGATCGAGCCCATGCTCGGTGTACAGAAAACAAAAAGTCTAACGCAGCAGTTTAAAATTCTAGATGAATCTGCGGCTTAGACTAGGATATGCTGGGATCTGATCGGCCTATGGTAGAGCAGTACGGCAAGAGATAAGGGCTTGCGGCTTGGTGATACTCCTCCATAGATCCCTACCGGACAGGCGTAACGCCTAAAAAACCGGATATATATATATATATATATATATATATATATATATATATATATATATATATATATATATATATATATATATTAATATATCAAAAAACACTTAACGTGACGCTGTACACGTCACATCTTTACTAATTTACATTTAAATGAATATTTTATTTTAATTTCTTTTTAATTTAATAATTCCTTTAACTTTAGTTACTGTTTTTACTATTTTTTCTTGAAAAAGAAGTTGGCGCCCTCTGTTTTTCTTTTTTTCCTCTGTCTTTCTTTTTCTCTCTTTCTTTCCTGTAGAATAAATATTTACCCTCTCTCTTTCTGACCGGTCGATAAATATTTGGTTATATGTTGACAGAAAAGCTAATTCCATTATATAGGCCTATGTCCTATGAAATCTGTGCTAACTTCGTTTAGTCGCCTTACTTTCTGTCAATCAAATTTTCTAACGTAGTGGGAATACAATTGTTTGCTTGTTTTTGAAATTTATAAAAAAGCAAAAATTATTATAAGCTTCATTTTATGGTCTACAACATTTTCTTTGGATGAGTCCTTTAATCGTAATATTTATTCTATAATTCTGACAGCATTCTCAATATTCATGACCTTGCTTGTTTCGAAATCACGTTTCTTGATTATGATTTGTTCCTAATTATATGCATGTAGGACTTGCAGAATAGAATTTAACTACGTAATAATTTATTTTATCCTTGCATTACGCTTTTTTTAATTGTATTGTAATTATTGACGATTCTATTCCATATTTTATTGACCATTTCTACGTGTTTATTGACAATTTTATTTAAGAACATTGGAGGACCTAACCTAAATTCTTATGAAATTATGAAAATTTATTTGCCATTGGAGGACCTAACATCTACAACACACAAGCAGCCCATTGAGGTCATCTATGCCATAAGTATCATTCTCACTAATTAATTGTTAAGCATTGCCAGGGTTGATTATTGTTTTTTCTTTTTTTTTAAATATAATTGGTTAAAATTTATTTTATTTGCTATCAGCTAAGGGTTCAGGTTCAATTCCTAGTTTAAGGCAAGATGAACTCACACTGATAGGCAAGGTAGAGAATGAGGTATGGCTGATACCTCACTCTGAGCTAGACAAGGTATAGACGATAAGCTCCCATGGTTGACTGAGGTATTATTTTTATAATCATACTTTAATTCTCTTTGGTAGTCTTATCGTTACACAGTAATACACATAAAAGTAGTTGATGGCAGCCTGAAAAAAGTATGTACTTTTTTAGTATTTTTCATTTTTATATGTTTTATATATTTTTATATTTTATATTTTTATAAAACATATTTATAACACAGTGTGCATCTTCCTCTATTCTCTTTTTTATAATGCAGTGACGGGCGTTTTGTCTTTGTTGTGGTCCAGGAGTACCCCAAGTGTGTAGAAATGATAAAATTATTTTTTTACCTGCAATCAATGTGAAGATGGCGAATAATGTTGCTGTATTCTGGAGGACGACATACATGTGATATAAATTTTTTTACTATATTGTATTCCAAATATACAGAAATGTATTTTCAGTTCAAATTTTTAGTTTAATCATTTCGGGACAATTATTAAACTACATATTGTCATTTAAAGACAACAAAATGGCGTTTTGTCCATCTATATATATATATATATATATATATATATATATATATATATATATATATATATATATATATATATATATATATATATATATTATATATATATATATATATATTTAAACTAATAAAGACTGATGATAATTATAAATAGGATAAATTGATTGTTAAAAAATAGATAGTGGATGGCATTAGAACATGTCTAGTTGCCACACAATATTTGTTTTTTTTTATTATTGAGGATAGGATAAGGATAAAAACATGATTACTCGTTTCTTGCCTAGGACCCATCAAGACATTTTTATTAAGACAAACCAGACTAGGTCACGGGTAGGAGGTATTAACAAATGGGGTAAAACAGAGGTTTGGATCCTAATTACATAATGTTTGTAAATACACATATATGTATAGATATCTAATTTTGCTTCTAAAACAAACTTGATTTTTTTTAAGATACTCAAATCAACTATTTTGTGTTTTTATTTTAACTTTAATAATAATTGAGTAGCAGTTTTTCCCACTTCCTGAAAAATGTTAAAAACGGACAAAGCGTGATGTGAAAGTCTGCTCCTCATTTATATAGAAGTTTTGGTTCTCTTAAAAAAAATCATATTTTAAACGTCGTTTGCAAGACCCTGTAAAATAAAGAGAGCGCTGGTTTTTAATATCAGAAAGAAAATGGTATAAAGTGCAAAACAAATAAAAATCTTGCCAATTACAATAAAGCTGATTTTGGGTTCTAATTAACAAGGTCCGGAATACCCCACACCAATAAGAAAATTTTGATCGGAAAGCGTAAAAATTTGTGAGAATTACACACAAAGTGGTAGGTAGTGTTTTATTATAAAATTAGACTATTTAATTTTTTGTATTATTTGTTGTTATTATTGGATCATAAACCAATCATAGCAGGCCTTCCGAGTAATGTGAGACCAATATTTTGTTTATGAACAGGTTAAGTACAATTTTCCAGTTTAAAAAAAAATGATATTAAAATAATTTAAAATAAAAAGGCGTTTGTTTTTTTAATGAGAACTAAATTCTCAAATTTAATTAAAAAAATTACATATATGAGAATAAAAGGAAGTCATTTTAGTTAATTTTAATATTATAATTAAAAATATAACGAATGTTTTATATTTGACTAATAATTTAATCCATTCACAGCTGGTAAATTAGGAAACTACTATCGGAATCTTTTTTAAGATACATTTTTAGTGATAGTGTCAACTGCCTTTAAGTAAATCCTAAATGTTCACTCTCTGGCAATATAATACTGATAACTTGAATATTGAACCAAAATCGAAGTATATACTTTTTTTGGGTAAAAATAACCGTCTAAGGACGAGTGTGATGTTTTCGTAACGTTCTAATCAAAAGCGATTTGTAGGCAAACTATTAAACTAATCTCATCGATGCCGAAAGTTACGAATTCGTAATATTACGCTTCATACTGAAACAGTCACTGCGACACACTCCGGCCAATTTTTTAACCGCATACTTCTCTAAACAGATTAGGATACAAGTTGACTGATGCTAACAGAAAACTGTAATTTTGATTTCGACAAAATCAGTGAATGTTTACCGGGAAGGAATCTGTAAAATAGTTATTAGCGGGAAAGTTATGTGTAGTATATGGATGAGTTCATGCTTATCACTATAAACAGTCGTAAATTGAAGATTGAACACGTGTTGTAAACGTTACGATTTCGTTACGTTCGGCGTTATAGAGTCGATTAACTAAAATAGTTGAAAATGGATCCAGCTATGTTTTACGGACGAAAACGGCATCAAGCCATTGACATATCAAGTGATAGTGATGTAAGTATTTCTGATTCTGAAAATGAAAGTGATGAATGGGTAATAGAAGAGGACTTTGGTTCTGAAATTGAGGAAGATCTTAGTGATGGTGGTGAAGAAATAATAAACGAACAATATACGCGCAATAAGAATGAATATACTGATATAACAGAAAAAAACAATACTGACATTGTTACTTCAATGTGGAACTACAGCTTACCAAAAACTAGTTCTATAAAAGACCCCATAGACTATTTTAGAATATTTTTCGACGATAACTTTCTAAATTTGATTACTTACCAATCGAATTTATTTGCTGTCCAAACAAACCCCAATAAACCTCTGGGGCTGACAATAAAAGAGCTAGAACAATTTATGGGTACAATATTTTATATGTCTTTGATCAAACTACCAAAAATTCGATTATATTGGAGTTCTCAATTTGATATTATTACAGTTAGTGAAATAATGAGTCGAGACAGATGGGAAACAATAAAAAAACATATATATTTCTCCGATAACACCAAAATTGATCCATCAAACTTAGATAAACTGTACAAGATTAGACCCTTAGTAGAACATTTGGGAGAGGAATTTCGAAATATTCCAAAGGAGCAGATGGTCGTGGTCGATGAGCAAATGGTTCCTTTCAAGGGTCATTCCGGGCTTAAACAGTACATGCCAAAAAATCCTCACAAATGGGACTACAAAATTTATGTGTTGGCTGGCTCCAGTGGTGTTGCGTACGATTTTGAAATATATACTGGAAAAATTTCCGCTACTCCAGGATACAATGATATTGGTTCCAGCGGCAATATTGTTGTAACACTCTGCAGAAGCATTCAACAAGACAATCACCTTCTTTATATCGATAATTGGTTTTCATCGATACCTCTTTTGAATGAGCTAGTTCAAAAGAAAATATATTGTCTAGGAACAGTCCGCTCAAACCGTCTTCCTAGGTGTCCTTTATTGTCAGACAAAATCCTGAAAACAAGAGGACGCGGATCGTTTCAGGAAATAGAGTTAAAAACTGATAGTGTACCTTGCAGAATTATCAAATGGCACGACTCTCGTGCAGTATTACTTATTTCCAACTTTTCCTCTGCCAAACCTCTTGATACAATTAGAAGATGGGATAAAACAAGAAAAGATACTGTAGATGTTCAGTGCCCCACAGCAATTAGAACTTACAATAAATTCATGGGCGGAGTAGATCTTATGAATTCACTAATAGGTCTATACAGAATCACAATTAGATCGAAGAAATATTACCATCGTTTTTTATTCCATTTTATGGATATGGCAGTTGTAAATTGTTGGCTTTTATATAGACGTGACTGCAATGATTTTGGTGTTCCAAAGAAAAACGAGCTGTCTCTGTTTGAGTTTAAGAGTCGCATAGCCAAAAGCCTAATGAAGCAAGGAAAGACACTGACAGTTACCAAAAAATTAGGACGTCCCAGCAGTAGCTCTATTGATGATCTTCAGGCAGCAAAAAAACACAAAAGTGCAGCTACAAAAATGATTCCTTAAAAGGATATTCGGCAGGATGAAATAGGACATTGGCCCGTTGTGAAAGATAAAAGAGGACGATGTCAAAAACCTGGTTGTAAAGCAGTTCCTGTGCATTATTGTGAGAAGTGCAACGTGTACTTATGTATTAATAAAAATTCGAATTGTTTTTACGATTTTCATCATAATTAAAATTTGTCATGCTATTTAAAAATTATGTTTTTGCACTAATAAATATCTTCATTAAAATTATTGTATTACTTCTAGATGCCTAATGTGACGTTTTCGTAACGTTTAAAATTTTCAGTTTTTTTGCAAAAATAATGATAAAAATTTAATATTAATATGTCGTACACATAATTGTTGATTTTAATTTAATTAAAACATTTTTTCGGGAGAATTTTTAAAATTTTGGAAATTTCGTCTTTAGAGGGATAAAATATTTTCTACCACACACCAAGAATACCAAACATGTTTTATTTTGAGTGGTATTGGATCTTAACGCAATAGCAACAATATCACCATTGGAGATTATGGAATAAAAGTATATGAAATGCCAGTGGCAATGCTTTAATTCAAACGCAAGAGAAAACGTTTAAGCACGTGTACGTAAATTATCCATTTTTCTCTTTTTTGGCTTTTTCTTTTCAGTTGCTGTTCCTACTTTTTGTTGCCATTTATTTTTGTCTATTACATCTTTTTCATTTATACTTTTCTCTTCCAAGTCCTCTGCTACACAGTTTTTTCATCTTCTCCTCAGCTTTTGTTTACCTCTCCTTTCATTAATTTCTATATCCACTACTATAACAAATATATTCTTCGTCCCACATAGTTATATTTGCATGTCTGACATGACCAAACCACTGCAGTCTTTGCTCTTAAATCTTTTTTAGACTGAAGTCACCCCTGGTTTTTCTCTAAATAAGTCCTTTTTGATTCTGTCTCTTCTAGTCTTACTCAATTTATTCTATAGTAAATTTCTCAATTTGGTGTCTTATTTTCCGTTATGTATGAGCCAAAGTATTTAAATCCTTATACTCGTTCTAGTTTTTCTTCAAAAAGTTTTGTCTTCAACCATTTCGCTTACTCTTAACCACATATTCTTCGTTTTAGACCTGCTAACCTTATGTTTCCTTAGTTTCTCTATTAGTACATAAACAAAACAATGTTAAACAGGTAAGAACTCAGTAAAGAGCCTTGATGCAAACCTACCATCACTGGAAAACCTTCAAACAATTTGACAGAGGTTCATGCTGTACGCTACCTCATACATATCCTTCACAAGCCTTAGGTACTTGCAAGGAGCTCATTTATCCCTCAGACATCTCCATAGCTGTTGTCTAGGAACTATGTCGTATACCTTCTCAAGATGTATAAATACCAAATATAATTCTCTTTATTTCCCTATCAACTGTCGTAAAGCACACAAGGCGTCCATTGTCCTCCTTGCTAACATAAACCAAAACTATTCTTCTGCTATGGATGCTTCGCTACTTGACCTTCGCTCTATAGTTTTTTTAACAAAATTTCTTTATCTGCGCCGTTTATCGGATATAGTTCTTATAGTCCTAAATGTGTCCTTTATCTTTATGCAATATTACATCAGACTCTCTCTTCATACATTGGGGAACCTTTCTTTCTCATATATCCTACTTATCATTTGTTCCAAAATATCAACCCAATTTCTTGCAGGCCTTTAAAATCTCCACAGGTATTTTATTAGGGACTACTGCCTTACCAATTTATTTAATGGCTCAACAACTTTATCTCTTGCTAATCCCGGTATTACATTCTCATTTTTGATTCCGCATCCTGTATCTCTCCTCTTGAGTTGTTTATTTGGTACTTTCTAACCATTCTAATCACAGTACTCATACCATCTTTGCTTTATTTTAACATAGGTTTTTAACACTCTTTTATTCCCACTCTTATTCTGCTGCATGTGAGTCAAGTCCTTTTATGACTTGTTCGTTACTTTAGAAATGCTGTACAACATTTTCACCCTCTCGGGTATTTCTAACTTTTCATATAGCTGTGAAGACGATCTTTCCCTAATAGTGGATACAGCGAGCTTTGCTTCCCTTTTTGCTACCTTGTATATATCCTTACCTTTCTAATACCTCTATATGTCTTTCTAACCTCTTTGTCCTCTCTAACCCTTTGCTCTATAATCTTTAGGAGACCCTTTGCCAGATGTTTTTCCAAGCATTTCTCTACCACTTGTACTGCCGCTTTAGCGTATCTTTTTCTTAACCCCGCGACGGTATTGTGGGGTATCATATACCCCACGAAAATTTAAAACGCCCGCGTTTGCACAACTTCAAACATCAAACAGTTAAACCCCGCCTACCTTCGAGTTAGTTTATATATTGTCTTCAGCAGTTTGTTCGCGACCGTCGAGTGAAGCAGTAGTAAAATATATAACACCGGTAACACCATACCGGTAGTGTTATATATTTTTTAAGGTAATGTATTGGAATTTATTGTATATTTGCAGGGTTTTAGTGATATTTTATTACAGAATGTCTTATGAACAAGAACAAAGAAGGCTCCTGCAATTGTGGAAAGAATCGCAAGATGAACACGCTATTGGTTCATAATCTGAGGGAGACCTTCCCGATCATATCAGCGAGAATTCAATGTCAGAATCAGATTCTGAAATTGTGGATCCAGAAGTGCCTGAAGCAATAACAGAAAACATGTCCACCAACTCAGCAATAGACGATCAATCCTCAAATAAAAGAGAATATTTTATAGGACGTGATGGAAAAACTAAGTGGTCAAAATCTTGTGGTAACCTCAAAGTACGCACACGACGCGAGAATATCGTAAGCCATCTTCCTGGACCAAAGGGCGTTGCTCGAAATGCAAAAACTCCTCTTGAGTGTTTTAATTTATTTTT
Organism: Diabrotica balteata; assembly: GCA_918026665.1. NCBI lineage: Eukaryota > Metazoa > Arthropoda > Insecta > Coleoptera > Chrysomelidae > Diabrotica > Diabrotica balteata. The sequence continues at coordinate 161,632,632 of OU898277.1, forward strand.
GAACGATATGATGTTGGCAGATATTGTAAAGTATACGAATCTGAATATGGGCCAGAAAGCAACAGCTTATAACAAGAATATGCAATACCTCCTAAAACCAACAACAATACAAGAAATGAAGGCGGTGCTTGGACTCCTGTATTTGGCTGGTGTGTTTCGTACTAATAGGATGAATTTAAAAGATTTATGGAGTACTGATGGCTTAGGCGTAGATATTTTTGGAACAATCATGTCACTGAAACGTTTTATGTTCATTATATCTTCCATGCGATTTTATAATAAAGAGTCCAGAAATGAAAGACGCCAGTTAGTTGTAGATGCGAGAACATTTTACCTGTTTAATATGGAGGCGTACCTCGAAAAACAACCCAAAGGTCCGTTTCAAATAAGTAACAAGCCAGAAGACATTGTTGTTAGATTAATAGCACCCATAAGTGGCACTGCCAGAAACGTTACTTTCGACAATTTGTTCGCCAGTTGTCCTCTGCTATACACATTACTAAAAGAGCATCGATTAACAGCTGTCTGCACCTTAGGTAAAAATAAAAGAGAGCTTCCTCCTGCCTTTGTTCAGACAACGAAGAGACCTGAAAGAAGAGATCTTCAGTTTTACGCATGATGTAATATTGCTGCCATACATCCCTCGGAGAGGAAAGAATGTTTTATTTTTTTCTTACCTCCATCATGATGACAAAATAGATCCAGCGACTGGCAAAGCTGAAAAACCAGAGATGATTAGTTTTTACAACTTCACTAAAGGAGGGGTAGACGTGGTGGACGAGCTTAGTGGTACCTATAGTGTGAGTAGAAATACTAGGAGATGGCCGCTAGCCATGTCTTATTCATTGCTGAATACCGCTGGAATTAATGCTATGGTAATTTTTAATGCAAACAATCCTGTGGATAAACGGATGAAGCGACGTTTTTTCTTGAAAGAGTTGGGACTATCTTTGATTACAGACCACCTTCATGAGAGGAAAGAAAATTCAAAATTACCCAGAGTGTTGAGAAAGAAAATAATAACATCATCAAAGAAGCGCAAGAACGAAGATGAACCTCAGCCATCAACGTCCAAAAAAAGAAAAGGAATGGGAAGATGTTGTATCTGTCCACGGTCAAAAGATAGAAAATCTCATCTAACTTGTTCTGCTTGTGAGCAGTGGGTTTGCATGGAACATTCAGAGCAAATATGTATCAAATGTTAAATAAGTGACGCAGATAAAATTAAGATAAGATTAGAGTTTTTATGTTACAAGCAGCTTTTATATACGTTTACTGTCCAAGTTAAGATTACTCTAGTATTATCGGTAAATTTTTATCATATTCTGATATGTTTTGTAATACTAAATCTCCTTTCATGCTCAACTTTGTTTTAATAATATAAATAATACATTGATTTGGGTAATTTTGTAGTATATAAAAGAATATAATAAATATTCAAACGGGGTATCTCATACCCCACCATACCATACATGTTGTAATTTTCGACCATACTGGCGCCGGGTTAAGCTCTTTTAGCTGACTTTTACTTAGCACAAAATATATCGGCCTTTTCCTTTCCATGCTACTATAAATAACATACTGTTCTTTAATCTTAATAAAAAACATAATAATGACAGCCAAATCTCATGTCAGCCACTGCAAAGTCAATCACACTATTATTGCCTTCTTCATTTGTTATTCCCATCTCAAACCTTCATGAACTATTTCTTTTTTTGCTGATTCTTTACCTATATGTTTATTCAAATTTTTTTCAATACAGCACTTTTAGCCTACAGAAATCTCGACCATCTAGCAATCAAGGGTCCTCCAACATTTTTCTTTTTTCTGTTTTTCACACCTTACCTGTGGACGTGTTATCAGCCTTAGCTAATTATCATGTGAAAATGAACAATGGAATCATAATTAAATGAATAAGTGAATAATCAGTTACAATTTATTAAAAACAGCCATTATTAATTGTGATGGATAATGCTTCATATAACAGTGTTCTTTTAGAAAAGCAACTTTTTACTGTTTCAACTAGAATTGAAATTATTAATAGTTGACAACAAACAAAATCAAGTACGACGCAAAACTAACAAAACCTAAAATATTACAAATCGCAGTAATGAATGGAAAAGAGAACGTGTGAATAATTGATGAGCTACTTAAATTAATTTGGGTAAATTTCAAGTCATATTAGAAGTATATTTCTAGATATGGAGATTCTCATAGTGCTAAATATGTAGAAAAATGTACTACTCCTATGTAACAGAAAAGTTTGGGGAAAATCTGTAAAACATACTGAAAAATTATTAAAAAGTGGTGTTACAGATAAAATATATGGTTGTCATTAACATTTTTAATCATTCATAATAGACGCTGCTAATATGATTAGCTTACATTCTCACAGTAAATGAATCAAAATTTATGATTGTGTATGATGCTAAAACAAATATTTAAAATAAATTTGTTTTTTTACCCAGCCCAAAAGTTTTCTATTTTTTAATGTATTATACGTATGTTTCTCTATTTTAATTTTGATGTGTTAATTTTAGCAGGTACATTATTTGTTAAATTAGTTTAATACCATGTATAACCTGTATCTGGTTTTGTTATGTTTATTACAGTTTTTTTACTTTACTTTACTTTTTTTCTTATTAAAAAAAAGGTGACATTTTAGACCTAAAGAACTACAGACCTAATAGTTTGCTCTCCCATACACACAAACTATTCATGAAGATAATAACAAAACGGCTTGTGAACAAACTGGATAGTTACCAACTTTGTGAAGAGGCTGGGTTCCGCTCCAGATATGCAACAAATGATCATCTACAAGTTATAAAAACGCTAGCTTATAGAAAAATGTTTAAAGTATAACAAGCCTTTAATCTTTCTTATATTCGTAGATTATGAAAAGGCGTTCGATACTATAGGTCATTATAAAATGCTTCGAGCATTGGCTGACTGCTGCATTGACTACCGATATATCGCCTTGATTAAAAGTATTTACGAAATTGGTACAGCTTGTGTTCGCCTTCAGATACCAAAAAGTTTCGAATAGAATGTGGAATTAGACAGGGTGATACTATCTTCCCTAAATTGTTTACAGCTTATCTTGAATATATGTTCAAGCAAATGGAACGAGAGGATAATATGGGAATTAATATCATTGGGGAAGATCTGAACCACCTAAGATTTGCTGATGACATCCTTTTAATATTTAATAGAGTTGATAAAGCTAAAAAAATGCTGCACACGCTCTATAAAGGGTCAAAAACAATTGGTCTTAAAATTAAAATCTCAAAGACAAAATTTATGACCAACCTTGTAGTCAGTGGTAAAATTCTGATTGAGAGCCATAGCATCGACCAAGTAATAGCTTAAAAATATCTAGGGCAGAAGATTCGCTTAGGCCGAGATAATCAGACAACTGAAATACAAATATAATTAGTTCTCTTTATTTTCCTCTCAACTGTCGTAAAGCACACAAGGCATCCATTGTCCTCCTAGCTAACATACACCAAAACATCTGCTATTGATGCTTCTCTCCTTAACCATCGCTCTATAGTTTTTTTTAACAAAATTTCTTTATCTGCGACGTTTATCGTATATAGTTCTTATAGTCCTAAATGTGTCCTTTATCTTTATGCAATATTACATCACACTGTCTCTTCATACATTAGGGAACCTTTTTTTCTCATATATCCTACTTATCATTATTTGTTACAAAATATCAACCCAATCTTCTTGCAGGGCCTTTCAAATCTCCACAGGTATTTTATTAGGTCCTACTGCCTTACCATCTTATTTAATGGCTCAACAACTTTATCTCTTTCTATTCCCGGTATTACATTCTTATTTTTGATTCCGCATCCTGTATCTCTCCTCTTATGTTGTTTATTTGGTACTTTCTAACCATTCTATTCACAGTACCCACTACTCATACCATATTTGCTTTCTTTCAACATCGGTTCTTAATACTCTTTTATTCTCACTCTTATTCTGCCGCATGTGAGTCAAGTCCTTTTATGACTTGTTCCTTACTTTAGCAATGCTGTATAACATTTTCACCCTCTCGGGTATTTCTAACTTTTCATATAGCTGTGAAGACGATCTTTCCCTAATAGTGGCTACAGGGAGCTTTGCTCCCCTTTTTGCTACCTTGTATATATCCTTACCTTTCTAATATCTCTATATGTTGTTCTGAAGCTATTTTATTGTGGCATTGTAAATTAATTACCATTAAACTGGGAATAAGCCACAATTAAAGATAAAAATACGTTTATTGACGTTTCAATTTCCACTTCGGAAATCGTTCTCAAAATACTGTTTGTATTTTGAGAACGATTTCCAAAGTGGAAATTGAAACGTTAATAACCATTTTTTTATCTTTAATTGTGGCTTATTCCCAGTTTAATGGTAATTAATCTCTATATGTCTTGCTAACCTCTTTGTCCTCTTTAACCCTTTGTTACAGTTCGCCCTTTCACAACCAAGTTTCTTTATCTTTAGGAGACCCTTTGCCAGATGTTTTTCCAAGCATTTCTCTACCACTCGTACTGCCGCTTTACCGTATCTTTTCCTTAAGCTCTTTCAGCTGACTTCTACTTAGCACAAAATCTATCTGCCTTTCCCTTTCAATGCTATTATAAATAACATACTTTTCTTTAATCTTAATAAAAAACATATTAATGACAGCCAAATCCCATCTCAGCCACTGGAAAGTCAATCACAGCATTATTGCCTTCTTCATTTGTTATTTCCATCTCAAACCTTCATGAACTATTTCTTTTTCTGCTGATTCTTTACCTATATGTTTATTCAAATTACTTTCAATACAACACTTTTAGCCTACAGAAATCTCGACCATCTAGCAATCAAGGGTCCTATAACATTTCTCTTGTCCTGTTTTTCACACCTTACCTGTGGACGTATTATCAGCCTTAGTTAATTATCATGGGAAAATGAAGAATGGAATTTTAAAATCCGTAAAATAGTTTCGAAACACAATTCAGACTTCTGCTTATATTCTGAGCCTTCTAAAAATTGCAAGGCAAACAGACGTTGATAAAAGATGTTAAAAAGGACATGGGGAATCTAAAATTTGCATTCCACGACATGTCTTGTACAACTAAGCAGAAATAACAAACAAAATCAAGTAAGACGCAAAACTAACAAAACCTAAAATATTACAAATCGCAATAATTAATGAAAAAGAGAATATGTGAATAATTGATGAGCTACTTAAATTAATTTGGGCAAATTTCTAGAAGTATCTTGCTAGATATTGAGATTCTCATAGGGCTAAATATGTGGAAAGATGTACTACTCCAATGTAACATAAACATTTGTAAAAAATATGTATAACATACTAAAAAATTATTAAAAATTTGTGTTACAGATAAAAAATATGGTTGTCATTAACATTTTTAATCATTCATAATAGACGCTGCTAATATGATTAGCTTACATTCTCACAGTAAATAAATCAAAATTTATGATTGTGTATGATGCTAAAACACATATTTAAAATAAATTTGTTGTATTACCCAGCTTATAAGTTTTCTATTTTTCAATGAATTATACGTAGTTTTCTTTATTTGAATTTTGATGTATTCATTTTAGCAGGTACATTATTTTTTAAATTAGTTTAATACCATGTATAACCTGCATCTGGTTTTGTTATGTTTATTACAGTTTTTTTACTTTACTTTACTTTTTTTCTTATTAAAAAAAAGGTGACATTTAAGACCTAAAGAACTACAGTCCTAATAGTTTGCTCTCCCATACACACAAACTATTCATGAAGATAATAACAAAACGGCTTGTGAACAAACTGGATAGTTTGTGAAGAGGCTGGGTTCCACTTCAGATATGGAACAAATGATCATCTACCAGTTATTAAAACGCTAGCTAATAGAAAAGTGTTCAAAGTATAATAAGCCTTTAATCTTTCTTATATTCGTAGATTATGAAAAGGCGTTCGATACTGTAGGTCATTATAAAATGCTTCAAGCATTGGCTGACTGATGCATTGACTACCGATATATCGCCTTGATTAAAAGTATTTACGAAATTGGTACAGCTTGTGTCCTCTTTCAGATACCAAGAAGTTTTGAATATAATGTGGATTTAGACAGGGTGATACTATCTTCCCTAAATTGTTTACATCTGTTCTTGAATATATGTTCAAGCAAATGGAGCGAAAGGATAATATGGGAATTAATATAAATGGGGAAGATCTGAACCACCATAGATTTGCTGATGTCATCGTTTTAATATTTAATATAGTTGATAAAGCTAGAAAAATGCTGCACACGCTCTATAAAGTGTCAAAAACAATTGGTCTTAAAATTAAACCCTCAAAGACAAAAATTATGACAAACCTTGTAGTCAGCGGTAAAATTCTGATTGGGAGCCATAGCATCGACTAAGTAATAGCTTAAAAATATCTAGGGCATAAGATTCGCTTAGCCCAAGATAATCAAACAACTGAAATACAAAGAAGGATAGGTCTCACATGGGCTGCGTTTGGTAGATTGAATAACATTTTCAAGTCTATTATCTCAGTTTGTTTAAAAAGAAAGGTTTTTAACCAGTGCGTTTTACCGGTTCTTACATATGGTGCATAAACACTGACAAGAAGAACAACAGATTAAATACGAGTTACACAACGCGCTATGGAAAGATCAATATTAGGTATTACCATCAAAGAGAAAGTACCAAACCTAGAAATAAGAAGAAGAACAGGAGTCACAGGAGTCATCAGAAGCCAGATTAAGAGATGATAGATGGACCAGAAAGATTTTGGAATGTCGGAGCCCTGTTCATAAATATCCAGATTTCAAACTGCATTAAATAAACTAAAAGAAAAGTATAAGGACGTCCATTGTAATATTAACCATTTTCTTATTCTTATAACCGACTTGTGGCTTCTTATAAAAGTGTGGTTCATAAGTTTTGGTTTATTTCCTATAATACAAATAATGACAATGTGCAACATCTACTGTATATCTCTCATTAAATTCACTGCTCGCATAATTAATATTGTTTTAAATGACAAGTTACCTAGTATTGTTTTATTAATCGTAAATTTTACTTATAATCATATATTTTGTCATCATCAAACCCAAATCTGCTTTTCCAAATTATAAAAGTCCCCCAACAAACAACATCAACCTAGGTATTGCTTTCCTCCATCCTCCTCCCCTCATATCCTGACGGTACAGTCATATAAATCAGGATTATTAACACCAGAGCGACTAAATAAGCTTTTTCCTGAAAAGTATTTTGCATCAGCCTACACAAAATCTCATGGGTGCATGAATGGAAAAATTAAGCCCCACGTAAATGATTTAAATGGTCAGATTTAGAGTCGACCGCATAACAAACACAATTTATGCGGACTTGTTTTATGTTTAAAGCAGGTAAAAGCGTTGTTTTTATTGTTTTGATTACCCACCGTAAAAACAAAGATTTTTAATATATAAAATTTAAAATATTTAACCGCAGTTATTAAAAATAGAGGATAAAGTTATTTTGTTACAATAGATTCCTTTCGATTTCTTACCAGTGAAAGCCCATATTACATTAAAAAATTACTTTATTGAAGTTTGTGAATCACAACAGGATTCTTAATAATTTTCAACTCCTGAAGTAATATATATATATATATATATATATATATATATATATATATATATATATCAGAATTATTCTAACTTCTGAAGAGATAGGTCGTCAATAATAATAGCCCAGTCTGGTTATGCAAAAAATTTTTCTCACATATCTGAAGCTTTTAACCCTTTGTTTCCTGAAAACTTTTACAATGATTGGGCTTTATTATTTTTATTTAGCATATGGACTTTCACAGTACGACAAATATACAAATACAATATTATATACATATATATTAAATATATTATTCAAACACTAAAGATAGAATAAATGACACTAAATATTAATGTTCAATTTACATAGCCATTCAATTGCTTCTGGGGAACATTCCGCAAAGTCCTGGAGGTTTCTACGGTAGGCACGATTCAAGCAGTCTGAAACACAATGGCTTATGGTCTGTCTAGATTGTCTGCAATCGCACTGTGGACTTTCTGCACGACCCCACCTGAACAGCAAATTAGCACATTTACCATGTCCGGTACATATACGATTAAGCCTTACCCAAGCGTACCGGGGCAGATTTGATCCGATGAAACCCTGAGTTGGGGTGAATATCTTAATATAGTCCGACTCTACTGTTGGTATCCATCTTGTTGTCCATTGCCTGTGTATATCATAGAAATTACCAATTTTTCGGGCAGATCGTATTGGAGGATTTGGCAGATTTCAGTCGCTGGTGCTCTTTTGAGATGTCTGGGATATCTTGATGTATTGGTTATTGTACATTGGCTACAATTTTCTGGTACTCTCTCACTAATGCTGCTGTGCGGCGTAGATCTGGTGGAGCAATATTACTCAGAGTAGGCAGCCATCTCACTGGCGTTGGTTTTATTGTTCCAGTGATTATTCTCATGGTTTGGTTAAGTTGGACATCGATTTTGCTTGTATGTGCACTATATAGCCATACTGGTGCACAATATTCTGTCCCTGGAAAAACCAAAGCTAGAGCAGAGGTCCGAAGAGCATCTGCAGAAGCACCCCAAGTTGTTCCAGCAAGTTTTGATATTAAGTTATGTCTTGTTCTTAGTTTACCGGCTGCGTTTGTAAAATGACTTCTGAAGGTGAGGGTTCTATCAAGTGTGACGCCTAGATATTTGGGGTTGTTTTTTATGTTTGATAGCTCTATCATTTACAGTTACATTGAGAGTATCGCCCGCAAGTTGATTCGATAGTTAAAAGAGACAGGTTTCAGCTTTGCTTGTGTTAGGACGTAAGCGCCAGTTCTTAAAATAGTTACTTAGTGTAGTTAAGTCCTCGTTTAGAGCTCGTTATCCTGCTTCTTTATTATTATCTTGGAAGCCAATGGCCAGGTCGTCAGCATAAGCAAATTTTCTTGATTTTGTTTTAGGTATATCTGCTGTATAAAGGTTAAATATTAAAGGGGCTAGCACTGAGCCTTGAGGTAAGCCGTTGTTAAGTTTTCTAACGTTACTCTGTGCATTATGCATATAAACCTGAAACAATCTGTTAGTCAGTAGATTGTTTATCAGCTGACAAGTTTTAAAGCAATGTATGATTTTCATCAGCTTATAAATAAGGCCCTCTCTCCACACAGTGTCATAGGCAGCCATGAGCAGTATTATGGCAGATTTTTCGCGTTTTTCAAAGCCAGCTTCAATAAATGTAGTTAAGGACAGCACTTGGTCACAGCAACTTTGTCCACTTCTAAATCCAGCTTGTTCAATTGGTACAGCATCCTCAATGGTGTTACATATTCGGTTATATAAAAGTCGTTCTAGTAATTTATAACAGCAACTGAGTAAGGCAATAGGCCGGTAACTTTCAGGCAGCTTGTTGTCTTTGCCAGGCTTCTGTATTGCGATAATTTTTGTTCTTTTGAATTCTGGGGGTAGCACAGCTGTATTCACAATGTCTATGATTATGCTAATTATGAACGACGGATGGTGTTTTGTTAGATCATGATGAAACGCACTACTTGACAAAGATTTCATAAAAAAATTAATTTAAATATGAGCCGTTTTTTCTTTTACTTACTTTCACAATCCATCTGGTACCGTAGGGGCTCTACACAAAATAGGTACATAAGTGTTTCTTTCTAAACAAAATACCGTTAAAAAGTCAACGTCTGGACTGGTATTTAAGGTGAAAATGTAATTGACCCTCTTTTATTATGAACTCTTTGTGTCGTTGTTAATATCTAGATCTTTAAGAAATCACATAATTCGAGCACCACAGAGCTGGAATCTGGGAGTTAGGAAAGCGATTAGCGCTTGAAATCTGGACAAAGACCTAACTCAAGACAGAATACAGTGGTGTTTGGGAGTCGGACCCAAATATCTGTTTGATTTGATTGAGGAGATAGAACAAATAGATAGACAAATCTATCTCCTCAAGAACTTCCCATTTACTGTCAAACAGCTACAAAAGCGAACTTAAGTTCTCCATTCAACGATACATGATAGTTTCAACCATGTTCTACCATCCATCATTAATAGAGTACCGGCATGTAAGTAATGTTTATTTATTTGCTCATTTATTAGTTTATTACAATCTAATAGACTATTTTATAACAATTTGTGGGTCTGACCTTGTCTGTTTAAACTTTTTATACCTTTTTATTCATTTTAAAATTAACCACAGACATGTAATATTGGGATAATTATTGTAATTTATAACATCTAATTTGTTTATATTTATCAGACAACACCCTAATATGGGTTTTTATCATTTCAGCATTTATTTAACTTTGTATCGAGACCTGAAGATGCTTTGCATATTGTAGAAACCGGTCGTCTGAATAGTTAAATTAAATTGATTGTGAGTAAGTCTTATTTATTATTTCTTTACCTATTTGAAATGGACTCACAGAAGCAACATATTCTTGATTCCAATCATTATATTTGAAATTTTACATCTTCTCGAAATTTGCATAAACCAGATCTACTTTGAATTTAATAATCAAATATATAAAAATAACAGTGCAGAACTTATAATAGTAATCCTCTAAGCCCATTGCTATCAGATATTTTTATGGATCATATAGAGACAAAGATTTCAACACCTGCAATATTCAAACAGTTTTTATATTGGTGGAGATATGTAAACGATGTACTGGTATGTTTTACAGGAACTAACAGACAACTTGACATATTTTATCGTATATTAACTCACTTCATAGTCATACTAAATTTACAAGAGAAACACAAAAATATCCACCCAATTATATTTTAGAATAAAAATCATCATACTGAAAAATAAACATCAGCTATTAGAACAAACAACAGGCAAATATATTAAAAACAACAAGAGCCAAATTAAAAAGCACTTACAAAGTGGTGTATACAAACTTAAATGTGGCGACTTCCCAAAAACTTACATCGGCCAAACTGGTAAAACTTTAAAAAAACGTAAAACAGTACATAATAGAGCTTTTAATAGTAGGAAAACAGATTTTACATACGCACTTCACCTTCTAGATCATAATTATTCTTTTAATGACGAGTTTCAAATTCTTCACATGCAAAATAAAGGGCTTAAGCTATCTTTATTTGAATATATGGATTAACAAATTAAAAAACACAGATATAATTCTGAATAACCAACTTGAAACAAACAGTTCTCCCCTCCTCAAGCTATTTCAATAAAGACTATAAGTTGTAAACACATCCAAAAGTAGATCACTTGAGAAATGCACTTTGTCAAAATAGCTTTAGTAAAAAAATATACTAATAAATTTTGTGAAAGTTTTGAAAATAAAGTTTGCAGTGTTTTATTGTTACATAAAATGAATTTTCTTTATTCAAGTAAAGGTCGAATCCATCACCTTTAAAATTACCATATTTCTTTTAAATAAAAAAAATTGCAGCAAGTTATAAATGCCTATTTAAGCTGTCATTGAATGTATGATATTAGAAATAATTATTTTCTAAAATGGCATTTACTGCAATGCGTATTTAAAACTGCATTTTTATTTTCAATAAACTCGCCTTCAAAAAGCCATCTTGTGATTGAAGTGACCATCATCACTGACCACATCTATCACACACAAAATAAGTCGACAACATCCTTCCGAACGATGACGTTTCAGAAATAGGAATCGCAGCGGGAGTTCTCAGACAGAAGTGAATTTCAGTTCTCATTACGCTGATGAACAGTTGTTCCAGAAAGAGACCGGAACAGCCCAAACCGTGTCGCCGATATGCCCCATTCATGCAGGATCTTTTCTTTTATATTGACTGCCGCTTATTGATTCCCCGTCGTGACAGGCAGAAAACTATTAAATGTCATCCAATTTGAGTACTAAAATAAAAAAATCTTTTTTGTATACTGTTTAAAATCTAGAATTATACTTGTAATAATTAGTTTACGCTAAAAAAACGTATTATCCTACGGCAGTGTTTCTTAACCTTTTCAAAGCTGGAGAACATTTGACAAATTTTGAAAAAATCGCGGAACACCATTGTGTTATTTTACAGGAAACACTAAATAAGGGGTGCACATGTAAATAAAATACGTTCTTTAAATGCAAATACATGCAAAAACAAAATATAAGAATAAAAATTCTAAAAATAGAAATTAACAAAAAATATGTAGATTAGTTAATACATTAACAAATTGAATGTATGAGAATAACTAACACATTAACATAAAAATTTTAGCAATGTCCGGTCTAATATGCGATAACGCTACCCTCCTTTCTTCATCAATATTCCCAAATCTTTCACTTCTTCTTCTTCCTTCTAGTATGTAGGCTTTAAAGACTGTTTCTTCTTCAATATTAGCCTCCTAAATTGTCTTCCATCTTTTTCTTGATCTGCCAATACTTCTTCGTCCATTTGGTGACTTATCTCGTGCTCTTCGTACTATTTTATCCTCTGTCATTCTACTGATTTATTCGTTCCACCGCTGTTTTCGTTTTGTCACCCATCTATTTATGTCTTCTGTATTACATGCTCTTTGTTGTCGTACTTCTTCTTGAACATCTCCGGTGCTAGTTATATCTATTCCCAAATATCTAAACCTTGCTTCCTACTTTATTATTTTTCCATCAGTTTCGACTTTACACCGTAGTGGGTAATTTAGATGTCATACTTTTGGTTTTGTCTGCTGATATTATCATATTGTATTTCTCAGCTATTGTATTGAAGATATGCAGAAAACTTTAGTTTCAGAGTGCAATTCGTTGCAAAGCCTACTAACTCTTCTTTCTCTTGCAATGATAGTTTGTATTTTGACATATTAATCGAGATAAAAGGATTTCGAATTAAATCGTAATTATCTATACTTAGGGAAGTAAAGTAGTGATCAATTTTTTCTTCTAATAGCATCAAATATTCATTGATAACTAATTCTTTCCAAATTTCTTTTCAAAATACTTTCAATAATTTCCAGAGAGATATTTTCTTTTGAAACCCTAATAATTTATCAGTACAAGACAAAACATTTTCAGATTATCCTTGGACACTCGTGTCTATATTATTGAGGTATTTAAAAATATCAGTCAAATATCCTAATTTGGCAAGCCAAATATTATTTTCTAAATATATTGCAAATTTATCTGTTGCTGCATCTTATACTTAAAAAAATGCTAACAATTCGGATTTAAGCTCTAAAACTCGATTCAAGGCTTTTCCTCTGCTTAACCACCTAACTTCAGTACGCAAAAGCAAAACTTCGTGTTGTGCTTCCATTGCAGAACAAAGCTGTTTAAAAAGGCGTACAAGCAAGCAATTTGATTAAACCCACCCTATGAGAAATGTTCACCCCTAAGAATAACGATCAGGTGTAACAATTCATTGGAGCAAGGTGTGCTAATTCGAGTATAAACAGGAGTCACACCACCGTGCTCCAATGCTCTATGACAATGCCAAATAGACAGCACACTCCTCAAAACATGCACAAAACTATTTATATAAGACTGTTAAAAAGCAGGGGGAATAAATATCCCAGCTACTAAAAATTTTTCCAAAAAAAGGCTACAAATTAAGAATAGCAGTTCTGTATGATCCATTAGAGTTTTCACAATACTAGATTCAATATGGAACCTCACCGCTATCAAAACACCCTTGTTTTACTACCGGGTAATAAGTTTCTATCTGCTGTTAAATAACTAAACTTTGGAATACATATTTCTTTATTATATAATTATATCAGATGTGAGTAAGCGTTCAGTAAGAACAATTGTAGACACAATACAAAATCACATTACTAAGTTCATCTAGTTTAGTTCGCAACCCACCATAACAATGATATAACTATAATAGAGTCAATTTATGTTTTTTATAGCTGTGTAATTTTGGGTTATAATATATATTAATGTATAGATCCATAATTATTTATTATTAGGCTCTAATTTATTATTAAGTTCTTCATGTACTTTTCTGTCTTGTTGTGATTTAGTTTGGTCTTGGCTTATTTTATAAACCATAGTACGTAACACATGTATGGATTTTAAGGTACTTTGACTTTTGATCTTCGCATTAAGATTAAGATTACATTACGTAACATTAAATTTAAAGCCCTCACAATTCTTTCATGGACTTCAGTGAAAACAGTATCTGTATTGTATTTAGAAAATCTATTTTTTTTAGAGCGTAATTTTCTTAGAACCTAAAGATATATTCTTGGTTAACATTGATTCAATTCGCCCTAACAGCATGAGTACATCTTTGAAAGAAAGACGGCGTACAGAAAACTACATACTAGAAGACTACAGGAGAAAACCAAGGACGAATTTTAATCACTACTGCTGTGAATTGTGATGGTGCTATGTGATGTGATGATGTGATGCTAGTTTAGTATATTTTTCATTACCAAGATTTGTTCTATGTCAACTCTCGTAGCTGAAAATTTTATCTTTATTCTCTTAATCCAACTTACATAATCAACATGTACTACTATTGGCCATTAAAGCACTTTAAATAATATTTACTAAACAAATATATAACCTGAAGCAACTGGATAAACAGAGGTTTAATTTAAAAACCTATTTTCAGGTGTAGGCTAAGACATCTACTTTACATTCAGCAATCTACGCATTAAATGACACAACGTCTCTAAACTGAGGGGCTAAAAAACTCTCATAAACCACCTGACTACGCCAGAAAAAATTTACATCTGGATGAGTAAACCTCTGCACAAGCGACATCTCAATAAGATCAGCCAAGAATATGCCTACATAGAACATAGACCTATTCACTGCCACTAGGGTTTCTTAATTTTCGTTCAGAATCAGATTATTAATCATCTTTGGCTCTACAACCCTGGGTGGGACTTGGCCGATCAAAAATTAGTCTTCATTCCTCCCTATCTTTCGCCCTGGCTTTTCAACACCCTAGATTCCTGAACTTATATTCGACTTGAGTTTTAAATCTAGATCTTGAACTGCCTCTTTTCCTCGTTCTTACTGGCTCTTGATATAATATCTGTCTTTGGAGGTCTCCAGTGTCCACCCTTTCAAGGTGTTCTAACCACCTTAGTCTATTAATTTTAATAAACCGGACGATGTCCGTCTAATTATTTTTCTTTCAAAGCGGCCTAACAGTTCCTCGTCACTTTTTACTATAGCCCATGCCTCTGACGCGTATGTCAGGAGAGGTTTCATATATTAGTATCTTGGTTTTTCTGCTAATTATGCGTGATGTTAAGAACTGCTTTATACCAGAGGAAGCTCTGTTTGCCAGGTATATTCTTCTCTTAATTTCTACGCTTACTAGATTGCTGTTATTTAGTTGTTTTCCAAGATATATAAACTTCGAGATCCCTTTGAATGTGTGTGCTGTTCGTGACCTTCATGTGTTTTGTCTTGGATACGTTGACCTGCAGTCCCATTGTCTTCGCGGCTTTTTCTAATGTTTCAAAATCCTGTATCAGGTATCTTTTTGCCCGTGTTACTAGGTCAATGTTATTACGTAGGCTAATATCTGTAAACTTCTATTGATGATCGTATCTCTGGTTGTTATGCCCGATTTCTCTATGGTTCTTTCTAGCGCGATGTTAAACAATAGGTACGATAGACTGTCTCCCAGGCATAATCCAGTATGTGTTTGAAAAGACCTTGACAACATGTTTTGTACCTTGACTTTGCACTCACTTTCGAAAGAGTGTCTGTTACCAATGTTATTAGATGCGACGGAATATCTAGTTCTGCCATGGCATTATAAAGTGCGCTTCTGTCTACACTTTCATAAGCGCTTTTAAAATCTATGAAGAAGTATGGGTATCAATTTTATTCCATATTCATATGTCTTTTCTAAGGTTTGTCTGAGAAGGAATCTGATCAATAATTGTTGACCTTTCTTTTCGGAATCCGCATTGGTATTTGCCTATTTTTTCCTCAGTATATGCTAGTAAACGATCATAAAGTATATAAGCCAGTACTTTGTAAGTCGTATTTAGGAGGGTAATGCCTCGATACCTGTCACATATTAGTAGATCCCTTTTCTTGTGAATAGGTATTATAATACCTGCATTCCAACTGTCTGGAAGTTTTTACTTCTCTCCAAATGGATGCAACAAATGTTATTATGTATTTTTTTGCTCTATACTGGAAAAATTCAGGGAGTATACCATCTTCTCCAGGGGGTTTGTTGTTTTTTAACCTTTTTATTGTCTTGGCAACCTCCTCTTCTGTTGGTATATTATTTTTCTTTCTCTCATCGTCCACGTCTTCACTGTGGTCATTTATGTCAGTCACTTTTTGGTTGCCTATATTTACTTTCTCAGCAAAATTCTCCGCCCATCTCTCCACTATTTCATGTGGCTCATTGATAATTTCGGCTTCCTCGCTTTTTACTATGGTTATTCTAGGTTTAAATTTTCTTCTGTTGTGGTTTATATTTCTATAAAATTTTCGTGTTTCACTTTGTGAATTGAGCCTTACTCGTTCCTGCAGCGGGTTTTCCAAATGTCGTTTTTTCTTTTGTTTTAGTATCCTGTTTGTATTCTGTTTGTACTCCTCTTGATTTTGTCTTAGCCTTCTCTTTTGCAGTTTCTCATACGCCTGATTCTGTTTTTGAGTTGCATGTGCGCATTCCACATCATACCATTCAGTCCCCTTCCCTTCTTATTTCTTCTTTCCTACAACTGTTGTTGCTACTTCTTTTAGGATATTTTCGCACTCATTCCAGTAATTATCTATGTTTTCAACAGTACTACCCATTTGGTCTTCTAGTTTTTTTTTTAAGTTTGTTTTCAAATTTTCTAACTATCTCAGAATTTTGTATTCTGTCCACCCCGAATTATTTTCTTTGCTTTCTTTACCTTTTTTGCGTTAGAGATTCGTGACCTTAGTTTAGCCTGGACCAGGTAGTGACCGGAGTCAATGTTAGCTCTACGTCTGGTACATACATTCATAACATCGCTGTAATGTCTTGCGTTCACAACTACATGGTAAATTTCATTGATTGTGTTACCATCTGGGCTAACCCAAGTGCCTTTGTGTATATTTTTACGCTCAAAGTATGTGCTGGCTATCACTATATTCATTAAGGCCGCAAGGTGTACTATTGTCATTTTTCTCATAATATTTCACTATACATAATTTCACATCCTAAAATAAATATAAAACAATATTTAATGCAAGACCACTTCAAATATATGTAACTGCCAATAGATTATCCCAGTATTTTTAAAAGTAAAATGAAAATATATCTTAAAGGTTTTACCAATCCTTTTCTATTCTTCTCTGTCTGTCGCTACAGTCATCCACCTAGAACCCACGTGCTTCGTTATATCATCTACCCATCTCATTTGGGGCCTTCCTATGCTTTGTTTATATTCCCACAGTCTCCAACTTATAAGAATTTTGTTTCATCGGTTTTCTTTTTGTCTTATATTATGTCCGGCAAATCTCCATTTTAATTTTGCAACTTCTGGTCTAACATCCCTCACTTTTGTTTTCTCTCTTATCCACTCGTTTCTCTTTTTATCCATTAGTCTTATGTGCAACATTTGTCTTTTCATTGCTCTTTGGGTTTTTATGATTTTTTTTATGTTTGCTTCTGTAAATGTCTACGTTTGGGAACCATAAGTAAGAACAGGAAGTACGCATTGATTGTTTACTTTGGTCTTAAGATACTGTGGATATCTTTTGTTTTTAAGAATGTAGCTTAGTTTGCCAAATGCCGCCCATGCCAGTCTAACTCGCCTCTTTATCTTTGCTGTTTGGTTCTCTTTGTTTGACCAAGTTTATAGTTTGAACAAGATATATATATAATCCTGAACTTGTTCTATTTCATCTTGTCCGATTCTCATTGTGATGTTTTCATCTGAATTTGTTATGGTTTTGGTCTTGCTGTAATTCATATTAAAGCCTATCTTTCCAGCTTCTACGTCCAGTTCATTTATCATTTCAAATAATTTTTCTTTTTTATCAGTTATCAATACGATATCATCAGCGTACCTTAGATGGTTCAAGCGTTTTCAAATTCATTTTATGTAACAAAAAAACACTGAAAACTTTGTTTTCAAACTTCCACAAAATTTATTTTAAATATTATCACTACAGCTGTTTCGGCTGATTGCCTTTCTCAAGTGATCTATTTTGGCTTGGGTTTACAAATTTATAGTCTCTAATCAAATAGGTTGAGGAGGGGAGAACTGTTTGTCTCAAGTTGGTCATTCAGAATTATATCTGTGTTTTTGAATTTGTTGATTTCCATAGATTCTAACAAAGAAAGCTTAAGGCCTTTATTTTGAATGTAAAGAATTTTAAATTTGTCATTAAAAGAATGATTATGATCTAGAAGGTGAAGTGCGTATGTCAAATCTGTTTTTCTATTCTTGAAATAGAAGTTAAATTTGTAAACCCAAGCCAAAATAGATCACTTGAGAAAGGCAATCAGCCGAAACAGCTGTAGTGATAATATTTAAAATAAATTTTGTGGAAGTTTGAAAACAAAGTTTTCAGTGTTTTATTGTTACAAATTTTTATACCTTTTACTGTTATATAATACTGTTGTATACTACTGCGTCGTATTATACGTTCCGTTAAAGTTTAGAGAATTCTGTAAACTTTGGTTACGTCAGATCTTCTTTGATAGTATAAGAAGAAGGTGGCTCGGAGTGGTCAACACGTCGTTCGACGTTTAGTATCATTACAGTTGCTTTTTTTCTAGTGTCAAAAGATGAGTTTGTGAGTTTTAAATCATGAGTTGTAGGTGTAGTGAGACTACTTGTTCTATAATGGAACCTTACAAAAAACTTGACGATCGACAGCTACCAACTATAAGAGATGTTATTAAATGTATTTTATTTGTGCAGAACAATCTAAAATTAAAGTATAATGGAAAGGATTCATCCAATTCAGAAATGTATGCAATTGTTTCTGAAGAAGTTATTAATATTTGGACAAAAGTTTCAATTCAAATCGTAACTAAGGAACGGATTATTGAGTTACTAAAATAATATTTCGAAAAGTACCTCAGTTTGAAAAGGTAGAAAAGGTAGAGTCAGCTGAAAAGCTTTCAGACGTTGGTGCTTGTAAATGTATCTCTATTAAATCTTTTTCATGTTTAAAACATTTAAAGTTCTCATCAATGAAAGAGACTTTCTGTTGGATTAATGCGATAACAGGAAAATGTTTATAGGCGGTGCTAATAAGAACGAAACTGCCAGATTCATGAAACGATAGCAGAGAAAAATAGAAGAATCAACGAGGGCATCAAAAAAGTGTGCTACTCAAACGACCGATTCTATATTAGCAAATTGTGATAAAAAAGCAGTGCCTAACTCTTTCTCAACAGAGACACCGTCGACTTCTACGTTTAATAGAGATACGTTGCGGTTATCAACAGTTGCTAAAGTCAGTGACAGAAACGGTTTATCGATGCGATCTGCTGCTGCTGTTGCTTCTGCCGTTTTGGTTGACGTGGCTTTGGTTTCTACCAAAGATCTGACACTGGTTATTTATAAAAATAAAATTAACAGAGCTGTATGTATAGTCCGAAGTGATGCTTCAAAAGATGATGCAGGTATTGTTGTAAATAGCATTTACTTTGATGGACGAAAGGACAAGATCCTGATCAATGAGAAAATAGGGTATCGTTACCATCGCAAAGAGATTTTGGAAGAACACATCTCATGGTTATCAGAACCCGGATCAATTTATTTGGGACACACAACGCCTTGTGGTGGCACTACTGCAAATGCAATTTTTACTTCGATCACAATATTTTTTGAGGATCAAAGTTTGAATTTAGATGATGTAATTTGCGTTAGATGTAATGAAACTGCAACTAATATTGGCTGAAAGGGTGGTGTGATTCAATATTTAGAGAAGTATTTGAGAGACCATTACAATGGTGCGTTTGTTTGCTTCATGTTAATGAGTTACCGTTTCGTCACTTCCTGACCATAGATGGTTCTACTTCGGGTCCTAAAGAATACTCCGGACCTACTAGAAAACAGTTAGTTTCTTATGAAAATAAACCTACCGTCACTTTTTTGCTGTGAATGGTAATTTGCCTGACTTGCTAAATAATGTGGTCAATGAATTACGTACAGATCAAAAATATCTATGTGCTCCTGCTACTACTGCTAATCGTCTACTTAGACTTTATGTAAGTATGCTTAATCCATCAGAAAATTTACAATTTTAATTGTAAACTATGTTGTTAAAATATATGCTTCGATGTGGTCAGAATTAAGCAAAAAGCGTCTTTTAAGGATAGAGCAAAGCTTATTTTTTAACTAATTATGTACTCTCAATTTCTACTCAAAAATCCAAGATTTATTGTGAATATCGTTATCGAAAGAAATGACTTTTTTACCTAACCAAAAAATTTACTTATGTAAGAGTATGGTGTTTGATGATAGAGATCACATTAGGGAACTGGCATGGCAAAGAATAAAAACGTTAGAGACACAAAATTTAAAACACTAAAAATTAACTTCTCTGCTAAAGATTGCACCGATATTATTATGTGGCACGAATGTCAGGATTGTCAGGTTACAACACCGCCGGTTTTTCGGCATATTTCTACTGAGGACCTTCACGTCATGGTAAAAGATAAAAGCTTGAATATTTTTGACTTTCCCTGCCACACACAATCTGTGGAAAGATGTGTTAAACTGATTACAGAGGCCTTGCGGAATGTAACTGATACTACTTCTAGAGATAGCTTTATCAGAACCAGGTTGTAGTCTCGGAAAAAATGCCAAATTTTGGACACAAAAATAAGTTCAAATTTTAAGTTTTTGTCATCAAATATAGGATCTATTTTGTTTGTTAAGTTGTTTTGAACCTTTTTCATTAATTTTAATTATAAAATATCTTTTAAATTTAATTTGGGTATTATTTGAAGTATATGATTTTGGTCTGTAGAAACGTAAAATTTACAAAACTTTAAAGTGTAGTAGAGCCCTCAAGGACATGCTATCGTATTTATTTTACATTTTTCATGATCTCTGGAGAATTACGCAAATTTGGATATCTCTTGCTATAGTGTAGCTAAAAAAAATTTATGCAAAGACGAGACACCCTAATATGCACATCTGTAAAATACATTGTAAATAATAGATTTTAATTAAAAAATGTCGGATTGTGCTGCCAGAATCGACATGACGAGCAAGCTTATTTGTTTTGCATTTATTCTAGCTTAGCGTGTACTTTAAACTTTTATGAAAATGATTTACACTGCAATAATTGTTTTTATAGGGTTTTTCAATACATAAAAGCTACGAAAACTATTATATACACACGCAATACAACATGAAATGTATTAAAAATTAATATTATTCACCAATTGTTGACGCTTCATTAAAAATTTATTAACAAGTTACAAAGCTTGATAGTTGGTTTACATACAAAATATAAATCGTGCTATATGCTTAACGAAAAATGTAATATAAAAGCGCATATCCTTTTTAAAAAACGAAAATAATAATTTTAAAAAGTTTCAAATACAAAAATATTATCAAAAATAGATTACTTCAGCTCCTAAGCGCTGAAAGGCATAGACCTCAGATTCAAAAGTTATTATGAAATATATAGGGTAACGGGTACAGAGATTGGTCACTTAAGGAATTGCACATTGAATTAAAATTCTAAATTGGTATCTTTTTAAATGAAATACTTTGTAAGAATTTTTGAAGTTGTACTTCTATACACACGGTCGGCGTTGGAAATTTGCATTGATGTTAATCTGTCAAACCATTACATACGTAAGATAATGGAGACATAATAAAGAAAGAGACACAAGATATATTTTCTCTCTCTTCCTCTCTCAAAAATAAAAATGTTCCTTTTGTATAATATATATTTAATATTATATATATATATATATATATATATATATATATATATATATATATACTATATAATATTATAAATATAATATGTGTTAATATTATTATTTATGTGATATGTTTTGTATTATTTATTAAACGTTTATAATTATTTTAGGCTTTTGTATTTTAAAATAAACACTGTTTGACCGAGAACTGTCAATTTTGAAATCAGTTAGTGTAATGTCTAAGTGGCAAATCTTTAAGGTGTTTGATCATGGACGTATAAACACAGATGGACTCAGTTATTTACATAAAATTGTGAAGTCAAAATTATTTGAATAAGTCACATTCTGAGCACCTTCAACTGTTGTCACCTTTTTGTTTTAAAATTTCTTATTCGCGAGTCGCTGAAAATATTACTTCATATTTTATACTCTGCAGGTGCTATCAAACCAAAATAATAATATATTGGTTATATTAATATATTTAATTGTAATCAAAATATCAGGTGTACACATAGTGTGCATTATCATTTAATAATAGCGTATAATAATAAATTATTTTATATGTAGAAGCACTGAAAACTATTTATAAATGGCAACGGTTGTTTACATTTCTCTGTCTTATGGATCTACGTCAAACTTCAAATGCTGTTCCATGTTTGTTTACTTTTAACAGTAAATGAGGAAAAAGTTATTTTTCGATATTTTGGCTGTATTTTGAGTGATATTTGTGAAAAGTGAAATAAAATAAACGAAATATTTACATCCCGATCTCTCATTTCATTTGTAAGTACATAAAATTTACATTATTTAAGATAAGGAAATGAGGAAGCGTGTTTGTTTACATTTTAATAGGCGTACCATTGGGTTTATTCATGTTCATTAATGTATTGAATAAGATATGATAGACATTTATAAATTGTAAGTAAACATCATCTGATTAAAAAAGATCTATTTATAGTTTATTTTTATGAACGAGAGAGTAATTAGCATAATTTTAACTGATACCTCCGACCACTCCATTGGCGTGCTCAAGATTAATTGAAAAATTACTTTGAATAATTGTAAAAAATAAATGAATTATTTCAGTGTTATAAAATGTTATGTGTATGTAAACAAAAGTGACCTCTTTTATCACACACTATATTAGAACTGACTGGCCTACATTAAAAAAGGTTTTAAAAAATTCACATTTTTTTTAATATTTAAAAATACAAAAGAGAAGAAGAGTTTTTAAAACCGTCTAAGGTATGTTAAATAGATGAATAAAAATATTATTATAAAACTTACAGCTACTTGTTACAAATCCAAATCAGATTCAGAAGATGAACTTTTAGAACCAAGATTTATAATAACTGGCTCGATCATTTTATCAGTAATATTGTCCAGCTTCCACATTTTTTCCTCTTCTTTAATAGTGTGATTTACTGCCTTTTCCCAGTTTTCAGGTTTTACATTATTTACGGCCTCCAAAAACAACTGTTTAACATCATGAATTTTAAAAGTGGTATTTTTTCTTGAAACTTCACTCTTTATCTGTGCCCATACCAGTTCAATCGGGTTTAATTCACAATGATATGGTGGGGATCTAAGTACTGTCATTCCACGATTTTTGGCAATTTCATCAATTTCGTATTTTTAAAATTTTTCTTTATGAACGGCACACAACGAATAAAGTTCCTTTCTTATAGATCCAGGATGGTACGTAATATTTTTTGAACTCAGCCAATTCTGCAAGTCTTTTTTTAACCACTTGGTTATGGGCAGTCCTTCTATCAGTCTGGAGTGATAACTTGCATTATCCATTACTATTACACAGTTCTTAGGAAGAAGATCTATCATTTGTTCGAACCATTGTTGAAAGACATCAGCGTTAATGTCTTCATGGTAGTCACCGGTACGAGTTGATTCAAAAGTTAATAAACCACCTTCAACAAAACCGTCTGAACTGCCAATGTGTGTTTTATAGTGAGTAATATAAGGTCTTAATTCATTTTTATTCACTTGTAGATCTTAAAACTGGTTACAATTGATTATAATGATGTTAGCTACCTATTCCCTTTTTAAAGATCAATCATTTAATACATGTTTACAAGTAAAAAATTCTAAGAAAAAAAATGTTAACAGGAGGCAATGCCGGTCAGTTGACCAGTATTATCCTCATGCTGACTTATATTAATTTACAGTTTGTACTTTTAATCCTTAGGGAATTTTTAGGTTTCAGATGACAAGGAATCGAAAAAGAACGACTTTTAAAGCAAAATGGAGTCAACAGGATTTAGAAAAAGCTATTTTAGCTTATCGAAATGGTAAAATAACTATGCGAAAAGTAGCAAAAGCATATGCCATCTCTTTTTTGACATTGCAAAAAAAAATAAAAAATAAAAATCTTCAAGGTGTGTCATTAGGTAGAAAATCAGTACTTTCTGTCAAAAAAGAAGCTGAAATAACAACACAAATAAAATATTTAGCTTCAATTTTTTATGACGTAACAACAAAAGAACTGAAAAAATTAGCATTTAAGTTTGATGAAAGCGACAGTATTAAACATAATTTTAACGTCTGCTTAGGATTCGCTGGTGTCGAGGATACGCAAAGCAGAAGGCATGAGTCTAAAGAGATTAACAGATTTTAATAAAGAGGAAGTGGATCTGTTTTTTAAGCTATTAGAAAGTTTAGTGACAAAATATCAATTTGGTTTAACACAAATATACAATGCCGATGAGATGGGAATTAGTACAGTTCAGGATCCTGGAAAAATTTTAGCTACCAAAGGCCAGAAAAGGGTGGACTTTGCAGTCCGTAGAGAGAGGTGCAGAAACATCACAGTTATGTGTGCGACTGATACTCCTTTTAGAAAAAGATGGACCTCCAGAGGCATTATATAAATGTTCAAATAATGATTGGATTGATGAAGGTTTATTTCATGAATAGTTGCAACACGTTGCAACACTTTCACAAATATTTAAAACCCAGTGAAACCTCACCAGTTCTTCTAATTACAGATAACCAAAGATAACAAAAAAGGTTATGTACATTGTTTATTTGCTGTTTTAAAAATTTTAATATTTTTTAGTAAATTGTTTGTGCTGTACTAGTATATAATAATTATTGTAAATTGCCTGAAAATTAGAAAGTTTTGATGTACATTTTCAAATTTACTGGTAAATTGGAAAATATCTAAAAAATAACCTTAAAATGCAAGCCAAATGTTGTAAGTGTTCTGCAAATTGCATTTTTAAAGAGCTTAAGAACTGCGGTGAAGTGTTTGGTTACCCATGTGATTTTTGCAAGAGAGTGATGTGCAGGAGCTGTGCTGGAATTAGTTGAACGAAGATAAGATGTTTATTGTTAGCTACCAGAGTCATGACTTACTTGTGTAAGGATTGTGTACCTGGGATTATGAACGCCCTAAACCTAAACAATCGTGTCAGTGCGCTTGAAACCACTTTAAGTGAAGTGAAAACTGCAAGCACCCAGAATATTATTGAATTAGAGGAGGAAATTGGTAAGATAAGCGTGGAAATGGAAAGTTTAAAAACAAGTTTTGGAGCAATCTATGATGATCTAAAAAAGATTCTTGTAATTATTAAAGAATCTACCACTGGCAACAAATCAGTAAGCAATGCTGGAAATGACAACATTCAAAATTGTGCAGATATCAAAAGTACTGATGCAGTTTTTGGGGAGATACAGGATAGGACCCGGAGAGCCAAAAATATTTTTATATATAATGTACCTGAAAATCATTCCAGTGAATCTAACATGCGTGCTGAACACGATCGAAATGAGGTCCAAGGAATTCTCAATAAAATAGGTGTAACGAACAGCACCTTTAAAGCTTTTCGTCTTGGTCGACTAACAGATAAACCAAGACCTCTTAAAGTCGCATTTAATGATTCAACAACAGTTATATCATGTTTAAAACAACGTAGATCTTTAATGGGATCTAATTTGCGCATTGGAGCGGATCTTACCCTTTTACAGCGTGAGAAAGTAAAGGCCGTATATCAGGAGTTAGAACTCAGAAAAACACAGGGTGAAAATGATTTGAAGATCAAATACTTTAATGGGGTACCCTCAATCGTTGTCAGTAAATCGAATAATTCAAAAAACGATCCTTGAGCTTATATTTTCAGAATGTTGGTGTTATGTGCACTAAACTTCAGAATTTCAGACATGCTGTGTGTCTCTCTAATTATGATGTTATTATTATTATTAAAACATGGCTTACACCTAGTATCTTAGATGCTGAATTGGGATTGAGTGACTTTAATGTGTATAGACATGACAGGGACCTTCAAACTAGTTCAAAGACTTGTGGTGGTGGTGTTCTTATTGCTGTACATAAGCGCCTTAATTCAATGTTGGTTAAGTCTATCGATTCCTCTGTGGAACATGTTTTTACACAGGTTATGTGTGGCACAAAAAAGTTAATCATTGGTGCAGTTTACTTTCCTCCACGGTCATCTCGATCAGTATATGAGGAGCATTCCACCTGTATGTTAGACTTAGCGGAAAGATTCAGTGATTGTGAATTCTGTATTTGTGGTGACTACAACCTACCTGAAGCATCCTTGGATAATCTTAGTAATGGTGTTACGGTTGAGTGTCCTCATCACTCTCCAGCAAATATTATTTGTACTTGCTACAATTTTCAAAATATGTCACAAGTAAATGCTTTGCCTAACCTTAATAATAAATTTTTAGATCTAGTTTTCTGTACTCAGAGAGATGCAGTTGTGTCGATTTCAACTGATATTCTATTAAATACTTCGCAACATCATTCAGCTTATACTATAGTGTTACATGAAGCCAATTTAAATTTGTTTCTTAAATATGATGTCTTCTATCATGATTATAAAAAAGTTAATTACCAAGTTTTAAATGAATATTTAGCCTCAATTCCTTGGAACAATGTATTAGATGAATCAGATATAAATTGCTGCTTAGAAAATTTTTACCATATTTTATATGATGCCATCAATATGTTTGTTCCTATCAAACGGTTTAAATCATTAAACTTTCCAGTTTGGTTTTCGCGAGAAATAATTGAGCTTGTCATACAGAAAAAATAGCTCACAAGAATTTTAAAGCATCAGGCAACTCATATGATAAATTTTAGGTGTTAAGGGAAAGATGTAAAGCATTACAAGCAGTATGTTATAAGAACTATTTAGAGGATATTCAAATAAATCTTTCAAGTAATCCCCACTCTTTTTGGAGGTATGTTAGTACTACACATGGGTCTAATGCTTATCCTAATGTAATAATAATAAAGGTGGGGATGTAATAGCTCAGAATGGTGATGAAATAGTCAATGTATTTACCAGTTATTTTTCAGGTACATATATTAAAATAATAGTAAATATAATGTACCTAATTTTAAATTGGACTATAGTGTAGTTTTCCAGATTGTGACGTTTAGTCTGACTGATGTTTTCGAGGGGATTAGGAGCTTAAAAACTACATATTCTTAAGGGCCTGATGGTATACCTGCTGCACATATTAAGAACTGTATTTATTCCCTTTGTAAACCTTTACAACAAATTTTCAATTTATCGTTTTCATCATCTGTATTTCCACAATATTGGCAAAATAGTTTCCTTACACCTATCTATAAATCTGGCAATCGCGAGTGTGTTAACAATTATAGAGGTATAACCATTCAATCAGCAATCCCGAAACTTCTTGATAAATTGGTATCGATAAATCTCACCTGAGCTTGCAGAAACATAATTATTGATGAACAACATGGTTTTTCTAATGGGAAATCAACTGTAACAAACCTTCTCAATTACCAACAATACTTGTTGGGTGCATTTGAACATAAAATTCAGGTTGACAGCGTTTACACTGATTTCTCAAAGGCCTTTGACCAGGTTAATCATAATCTTTTGGTCTCATTGTGATCCCTTGTTTTTTAACTTGTTCATTAACGATATTGGTAAGGCTATCAAAAACTCACACTTTCTACTGTTTACTGATCTTAAGATATTTAGTTGTATACGTAATAAATCGGATAGAGATCTCCTGCAAGATAATGTAAACAACATATGTTTGTGGTCAAAACAAAATGGTTTAAGCTTAAATCCAACTAAATGTTCTTGTATTTCATTTGGTCGTATAAATAATCTAATGGCTAATAGATATATTCTTAATGATGTACTCTTGCATTCATTTACTGAGATTAGAGATTTGGGT
The DNA here is from genome assembly GCA_918026665.1 of Diabrotica balteata. Taxonomy (NCBI): domain Eukaryota; kingdom Metazoa; phylum Arthropoda; class Insecta; order Coleoptera; family Chrysomelidae; genus Diabrotica; species Diabrotica balteata. The sequence goes on from OU898277.1 coordinate 161,660,690, forward strand.
GTATTATTGGATTGTGCATTGACATTTAGAAGCCATTTTCTTAAAATTAAGGAAACAGGATTTCGTAATCTTGGTTTTATTTATCGCAACAGTCATGATCTCTCACCTATTGTATTTAAATTATTGTATTGCTCTCTGGTACGCTCAGGTCTTAAATACTGCTCTGTTGTCTGGTCCCCGTTTCATCAAGTATACATTGATGAATTGGAGAGCGTTCAGAGGAAGTTTCTAAGATCTTTAGCTTTTAAAGCCCATAATAATATAAAAAATACTAAAAATTATTTCATAGATATAATAATGTCTCATTTTAACATTAATACATTGAAGAACCGCAGGTTGAGAGCTGATATGTTATTTTTGTTTAAAATTCTGAACAATGTTATTAATTGTCCCTCGTTATTGGCCAATGTACACTTAAACACAATGCATAGAAATCGACACACTGCACTCTTTCATATTTCTTTTCATAGGACTGATTATGCTCGTCATTTTCCCCTGTCAAGAATGCTCAGCTCTTGCAATGACCTCCTATTGGATCTTTTCTGCATAAACATTAATGCTTTTAAAAGGCAACTTAAGAATCTGACTATTAATCTGGATATGTGATACTTACTATGTGATACTGATACTTTTTTAAAATTTTTGTGATATGATATATTGTTTTAGTGTACAAATTTTAACTGTTTACTTGTTTCTTTGTTATTGTTTTGATGTTTATTGTACATGATCTTTACTTTTTACCATTTTTTGTATTTTATTGTAAATGGTTCTACCGTTGGAATGGATAAATAAATAAATAAATAAATAAATAAATAAATAAATAACCAATTTAGCCACATATCAATAAAAGTTTATGAATATTGCAAAGCAAATAATATTTCTATGCTTTCAATTTCGCCTCATTTATTTCACTAGATCCAAACTTTGAATTTTGTTTTTTATGGGCATCTTAAATCTAAATATCGAAATGAATGTAATTTGTTCATGAAAACATATTTTATGCGAAATATCACGCCATATAATGCTGCTAGTCTGTTTTAAAGCATATTCTACAGTAGCGACCGAAAGTAAAGAAGAATCTGGCTTTAAATGCCCTTGCATTTTTCCACTTAACCCAAGAGTATTTGCAGACTAAGATTTCTTAGCTCCTACAACATTACAAAACCAATAGCGTGTTGAAATCCAAGATTATGATGAAGCCATACCAGCCAAAATTTACACCAGAAACCCATCTCACACTATGCCACCTAAAAATAAAAATCAGGGTAAAACAACAGCAATGGATTCTATTCCAGGACCTTCTACTAGTTTCACATCATTTAACAAAACTTACGTCTATTTCAAATTCCACTGTAAGAAAGAGTATAACCAGAAAAAACATGCCAAAATCCTGACATCTACGCCTTGTAAACAAGAGTTAGAAGAAAAGGAATAGAAAAAACTGGAAAAGATAAAGAAAATTCGAGAAAAAGAAAAAATTAAATCAAATACCCAAAAATCTCAGAAAGGACAAAGTACAAATAAGACTGGAAAGCAAGTGCAAACTAAAAAACCTCATTACAAGAGAAAGGTGTTTGATTCTAGTTCTTCGGAATCAGATATCGATATACCATGTGATGATAGTGACGATGCAGACAAAAATAGATGCCTGGTTTGCAGCGAGCTAAAAATTGTTAAATAGATGTTGATTTTTATTTTAATAATAACACAAACAGATTGACTGACATTACCCACACTCATGACCAAAAGTGTCCAAAAATATAATTATGGTGACAATACCGGTCAAAGATACTTTTTTATTTTTGTCTTCGTCAAAGACAAAAATTTTTGATTTTTTAAATTGAATGTGTCTTGCAATAAGCCCTACAATGCGCCGTGATTCATATTTAAATCAACCACATTTTTATTCCATATATTTTTGCCGAGTCACATTCTATGAGTATTCACGTATTGAGAACTTATAAACACGATCTATGGAACGATTGGTAGACATACCGGCAATCTGTTTTATCGACGCATCTGACAGTTCATTTTCAACCGTTGAGTGTGATTGTTGTCAACCGTTTTCTCCTGTTACAAGATCAAATAATTGCATCATTTTAAATCAAGGTAAGGTAATCTTTTTTTTAGACACATTGAAGTGTACTTTATTTAAATACGATATTTTATTATGAATATTTGCTCACGTGTTTGTTCTAGAAATTGAAGTTAGTATGATTCATATATTAATCATTGCGCATTCGCGTGACTAATTTTGTCAGACAAAACTAATATTGCTCGTAATGTTCAAATATTAAAAAAAATAGTCTAACAGTAGTTATTATAAATGTGATTTTCATTACAACTAATAATTGTGGCTTAATCCTATATAAACAATATATTTATAAAAAAAGTATATATTATTAAATAAATTTTATGCATTTTATATTATGTTGACTTTTATTTTATTTTTAGATGCCACTTATACATAAAAAAAGGATCAGAATATGTGGATTTGGAGGTCATGACTACAGATGAATTGTTTGATTATATCGAAAACATACCATATGAGAGTGAAGATAAACATGAAATTGATGAAAATCTGCTAGATAATAGTGATGATGAAGATGAAGCCTTTTTTTCGGTAAACAATATACATAAAATTCTAGAGGAAATAGAACCTAATACTGTCACGCTGGAGCAGTCAATTACAGAAGAAATATCTAGTAAACCATCAACATCATCGTCAATCATGGAACAGCCAATTGCAGAGGAAATATCTAATAAACAATCAACATCATCATCGACGCTTATCGCAACAAAACCACGAAATTTACCACGAAGAAAAAATAGATTTAACCGACAAATTCAATGACTTACAAACACCATACCAGTTTTTTAAATACTTTTTCAATGAATAACTGATTGACAGAAAATTGAACGAATATATACATTTTAACCGTTCAAAAAATCCTGAAACAATGTTTAGCCTGTCAAAAAATGAATTGCTCAGATATATAAGAATCTGTGTCGTTTCATCAGTCGTATATGTACCAAATGTGAGATTGTATTGGAATAATATATTTGGGCAAAACATAATTCGGAATGCAATGAGTCAGAAAAGTTTCGAAAGAATACGTTCAAATTTACATTTTAACGATAACTCAGTGGATACTAATGATAAATTAGAAAAAACTAAGACCCGTAATAGAATCTCTATTATCAGCATTTTTATCAGTTCCTATGAAAGAAATGTTGGCAGTAGATGAACAAATTTGTTCTACAAAAACAAGACACCATCTAAAACAATATCTTTCACTAAAACCACATAAATGGGGGTTCAAGTTTTTTGTTTTATCTGGAACTTTCGGCTTCTACTATAAGTTTGAAATATATACAGGCACAGAAAATGATCCTGCAAAGCGATTTCCTTAAGAACCAGATCTTCGTGCAAGTTCAAAGGTTGTCATCAGATTATCACGGTAAGTACAAGATCATCATTATCATAAAATATATTTTGATAATTATTATACCTCCATTCCCTTAATAAGCTACTTAAAAAAGAGGGGGATACATTCTTTAGGGACAGCCAGAAGGAACAGGATTCCGTCTTTTAAAGTGCCAAAGGATTCAGATGCCAAAACCATGAATGGAGGAGAATATGAGGAATTCATAACAAATTTTGATGGAACAGATATCAGTAATGTATACTGGAAAGATAACAAGATAGCTGTTATGCTGTCATCATTTTTTGGATAGATCTGAACCATCTCAAATCGTGCAGAGATATGACTGAAAGAAAAAACTAAGGGTAACTGTACAGCAATCGTGAAACAATACAATAAACATATGGAAGGAGTCAATTTATTAGACAGTTATATTGGAAAGTGTAGAATTAAAATGCGATGTAAGAAATGGTATATAAGAATATTTTATCATCTTTTAGACATCACTATAATAAATTCCTGGTTATTATATAGGAGGTCTAATCATGGAAAATTGACCATGACACTAGTTGAATTCAGATTGGAATTGGCATAAGCACTGTGTAGTATTGGGTCCTACCAAACACCTTAAAGAGAACACAACACCTACAAAGAGAAATTGAAAGGACGAAAATTAACCCTAACACCTCATCTCTGCCTCCATTGGATATTAGAGTGGACAAGGAAAACCATTTTCCCAAATGGAATAGCACAAGAGTTCGTTGCAAACTTCCTGGTTGCTATGCCCAAACTTACGTTGTTTGTAGAAAATGCGAAACAGCATTATGTTTCAACAAGGACAAGAACTGCTTTTCAGATGTTCACAATAATTAATTTGTCATAGTAGATATTACAATTGCGCAGTGATTCAAATGTGAATCAACCATTTTTTTTAAATAAACATTAAAAAATAAAAAATATTTTTTTCCCGTTCTCCAACCTGTTTTAGTATTTCTTATTCCCTACTAAAAAAAATTTTTAATTGCAAAAAAAATCGCGCATTGTAGGGATAAAACCCAAAATGACCGGTTGACGCCTTACATTTGATTCACAGAGTTTTACTTTTTTTATAATAAATTTTCTACTTAGGTAACCGCGATTTAGATACTTTGCCCTATAGTAAGTGCCTAAGTTCAGTTCGCCAAAAATTTATCGTTGTATAGTTCAGGAAATAGACAGCTAGACAATTCTTTATGAAGATCACGACGTACAACATTCGTCTATCGTCTAAAACTAATAACTCATAGGGTAAGAGTAGGCCAAAATTAAAATATGTTTAATTGTTGAGGACAACATTAATATTAAAATAACTATGTAACTGAATAAATAGGACTAGAGACTAGAAGTTTTTAGTAGTGTAGCAGATACAATATCCAATATTCTTGCAGACTGTTCATTTTTTGTGGAATTAGAAACCACAATGGGAAAAACTCGAAACGGAAGAACACTATCTGCGGCCAATAAAAGTATTTCAATCTATTTTGTAGCGTTCGTGATGTTATTCTGGCGCGAAATAAAAATAGGAAAAGGAAGATATGCCCATCATCGTGGCAATGCCTATTTTTGTTGGAATTGTTAGTCGAACCGCATTACTCTCAAGCATGTCTGCACCGGCGTGATTTTCACGCATTTCTGCCCATTCTTCTTCAACCCCAACACCGATATAGTTATCGATATGGCTTTTATGCACGGAATATATCAAACTGTGTGCAGGGACTTGCTTAAACAAATTTAGGTGGGATAAATTATTGTCATTTATGAAATTTTATTTTTAATCACCTAAAATTATATTACAAAATCGCGAAAGTCCATTAATTATCAACATAATGATATCTGACTATCTTAGCAAAAAAATATTTTAAGCCAACTTTTGAGCTTTCATAAATAGGACTGATCTTATTTTGACCCTAAATGAAGAAGCACATATACAAAAGTAATCTTAAATAAGTGCTTATACTCTTATTCTAAGCATAATATTTTAATTTTGGGTTCTCCAATGGCACTTTAGTACATGTCTAGTAAGTCTTCATCATGGGTCCTAAAAATTTGTATGGTATCAGAAGTTGTCTAATATCTATTTTTAAATTGAATTATACCCCGAATGTTATTATTTTGTAACCATTTGACTGCCAGGAGAAATTATAAAAGGTTACGTTTAGCCCAAAATTTTTTATCGTTGAAATCCATATTTTTTGTAATTAAGAAACGTATGGCAGGTCAGTTAAATTTATTTTTGCAAATTTAGTGTCATTTTAGAAAAAATAATTGTGTGATATAATGACGCACATGGCGTATACTAGAACACAATTAGCCCAGTCTGGTAATGCAAAAATTATCGATTTCAAGGCAAATTTTTTCGAAGATATCTGAAGCTTTTAAGACATAGGTGGGGGTTACTAGATGGCGAATAGATAGAAAGGTACTCGCATTTTTACCTTGCTTAAACAATAATTTATGGTCACAATTTTATTTTTTGTCTACAAGTTTTTTCCCTTAAATTTACAACAAATAATATTTATATCTTTTTTTTATATCAAGAATATGTTTATTTTCCGGTTTTTTCAATTAAAATTGATAAATAATTTACGGAGGTATTTGCAAAAAAGTAATTTTTATTGCAATAATTTATAAATTTTCTTCATTTTTTTATTAACAAAATAAAATGTTATTACTACATTTGAACATCGAGGAATTAGCGTCTTTTAAATTTGTGCGAAATTTCCACCCGATCGGTCAAATCGTTTAAAAGTTATTTAATTTATTTATCCCTGAGGCTATTTATTTAAATTATTGAAATTGACCTATAAATGATTCTAGACATATTTAGCAAATTTCATAGGATTCTTTAAGACTTAAAATATCTCAGCCGTTAAATGCATATTGCGTTTTCATCGAAATTATTCACAAAATAAACGTTTGGAAAAAGGGTATGTTTTGTACTTATAAACAATTGTAATAACCTCTATATTTTCAAGCTACAGACTTGTACGTACAACCATTGGATAGCTGGTGAAAAAACTCACATTTAAAAAACCTTCTATGACCAATAGGAACGAAGTAAGCGTCTATTAAAAAAAAATCATATCTCTATTATTTATAAACATTAAGAAGTAAAATTTGCACAAATTTTTAATGAAAATCTAAGCTTTATATTGAAACTATAACTCTTCGAAACGAAGGTACTTTCAAACTACATAGTTTTCACTGGTCGGAAAATATGGGAAACCTCGCAAAAATTGAATTCTTTTGAAATTCACCGTAAAAACTTTTTTTGCTGGCTTTGGCCACGTACCTCGTCTGTTCAGCTTATATTCGAAACTTAACTTGAAAGGGTGAAGTTATTACGAACGAAAAGAATTTTTTTGTTTAGTACGTTTTTGATCGCATGTAATTTACGGCTTATCGGTGTTTCCGCGTCTACAGCAGTAATTAGCGTCTCGAATATTTCTTTTGCGCATTATATGCAGTGCGTGAGTGATTTTTTATTTCATATACCTACGAACATATACGTACCTTTCGCTAGTGCTTGTTTTGTTGGATTTTTTGTGATGGATTTATAATCAACATCATCAAGTTTTACACCGGTATTGTTGCGTACAGTCAGTAAGTCTCTATTCACCAAGAGTGAAGACTATTGTCCTGAATGTTCACGATGCTCTGGTTTCTCCGAATCCCACAAACACTGTTCGCAACCTAATCGAAAGTTGTGCCAACATGACTGGAGTCGGGAAGTCAACTATATTCGACATCGGAACTTTAAATTAAAATACGTAGGAAAAATTTACATTATCTCAGCTTCCATTATAACTGGAAGCCTCTTTTTTTATTCTGGGGTAGTTCCTCTAAATATGAACAACTACATAGTTTTCACTGGCCGGAAAATATAGGAAACTTCGCAAAAATTGAGTCCTTTTGAAATTCACCCTAAAAACTTTTTTTGTTGGCTTTGGCCACGTAACTCGTCTGTTTAGCTTATATTCGAAACTTAATTTTAAATGGTGAAGTTATTACGAACGAAAACAATTTTTTTGTTTAGTAAGTTTTTGATCGCATGTAATTTACGGCTTGTCGATGTTTGCGCGTCTACAGCAGTAGTTAGCGACTCGAATATTTCTTTTGCGCATTATATACACGGTATAGCTAACTCAAATACAAACGAACACTTAAAGAGAGGAAAAAAGCCTATTGAAATTGATTAATTTGTCAAAAATGGTATTCGAAGGAAAATTTATGGATTTTTTTTTCAATAAAGAAATACCAAACCCAAACAAAATTTTACAAGAAGTTAGAGACGACCCGGATTTGCCTCATTTCGGACGACCTAAATTGTGGCAAGTTTTAAAAGAATTAAATTTCCGGTGCAAGAAATCAGACCGAAAATCACTTTTGATTGACTGAGAGGAGATACGTGGGTAAACTCAGGTCATACTCTAAAAAAAATTTGGTCAGTTAAAAATATATTAAGCTCCAGGTAAGCCTTTATGAAAGATTGGTCTACAGGTATCTCGCCACCTTCTGGTAAAGGCAGTAGATTAATTATTTCTCATATTGGCAGTGAAAAAGGATTTGTTAAGCATGGTTTGTTGGAATTTCAGTCCAAAAGCACAAAATACTATCACAAGGAGATGGCAGCTGATGTTTTCGAAGAGTATTTTGAGCACATGATTGAACACATACCACCAAATTTAATTATAGTATTAGACAATGCACCTTATCATTCACTACTAGTAGAAAGATTAGAAAGAGTAGACTTTTTTTGTGATACGTGGTATACAGCCAGCTACAGGAGTTGTTTTCCTTATGGATTTAGTAGAAAGACTTCCAACGACTGCGTGGAAGAAACAGGATATTCTTGACTGTCTGCGGAATAAGTATCTGCCTTACGAAGATGGCATGGTAAAAGCAGAACATTTAAAAATTGCCCAGCAACACAAATATAAATCCAAGAAATACGTAGTTGACAAAATGGCGGAAAGGCGAAGCATCAAAGTCCTTAGACTTCCACCCTACTACTGCGAAATAAATCCAATTGAACTCATTTGGGCACAAATGAAAAGTTATGTGGCTAGAAAAAATACGTCATATAAAATAAAAGCTGTGCGTAAATGGTTATACGAGTCTTTACAACCTATTAGAGAACAAAGCTGGAAAGATGCAGTAAGACATGTAATAGAAGAATAACAAAAAATGTGGGATCTTGGTACCATAATTGATGCGATCGTAGAGACCCAACTGCTAATTATTAACCCTCAAGACGACGCTGATTCCGAAGTGGATCCTATTTATTTTGAATTTTAATAGTTTTCCAATCGTAATTATATAAGGTAAGTGATAGTAGTTGTAATCTTAAGGTATTAAAGGGGAAAGGCGCAAAATCTTTCCTGTCAAAATGTTCAATGTGATTTAAATGTATCCATTTTTTCAAATCCTGAGAAAACTAAAAAGCATTTTTGAAATATTTAAAAACAGACTGAAATATTTATTAGAATAAATAAAAAGTTTCTTTTGCATGCAATATTTTCAATTAAAAATTACACTATATTATCTCTTTTATTTTCGTTAAATAACATTAAAATAAACATTTTAGAAGTTTTCAGGGACTTTCTGCCCTCAGTAATAATGTAATCTTTCATCTTGCGTTTAAATTTTTCAAAAAAATTTATTAGTTTTCTCCGGATTCGAAAATAATGGATATATTTAAAACACATTGAAAATTTTGCCAGGCGACATTTGGCGCCTTTCTCTTTAATTAAATAAATGTATTTTTTACAAATGGCAAGAAACTTTTTATTTTTAAAGAAGTTTTAATAAAACAAAATACAATTTAAAAAATATATTGATTTAGTTTAAAAAAATGTTTCAATCACATACTCTACGACACTGGTCGGTCATCTGTAACCGACGAAAAATACGTTCGTAATCGGATTATAAGGTTGACCGCTGTATTGTATTCCTGCAGATACAAGGTGGGTTAGTTGAAAACATCTTAAACTGTCAGTTTCAGGTTGGTTTTTACTATTATATCGTATTACCTATTCTCTCTGTATTTCAGTTCTAGGATTAAACTTGTAGTAAGCTATCGACAAATCGTGAACCGAGTTTAGTCATTGGCACCACCTGCAGTAATTGTCACACGTCTTACTGCAGTTAATGGCTAAGTTACTTTAATTTTTATTGTCAAATAAAAATTATCTGGTTCTATTGTCAGCTTTCGAATACACTATGAAAAGTGAATGGATTTGACATTCCAGGGATACAATACGCAAGCTTTCTGAATCTTCTAATACTGGTGCAAAATAAATTTTGGTCAATCCAATAAAGGGATTATTTCTTCGCTATTTTAGAACTAAACGTTTCTAGGCATTTCAAAATTTTACCACTGTGCTTTCTAAAACTTGCAAGGCAAACAGCTTGATAAATTACTCGGCAAGGGAATCTGAAAATTGCATTCCATATGCCGTTCATCACATGGTCAGAATTGGTAGTGAATTCAATGTCTGGTACTTCAAACGGAGTAAAAAAATAAAACATAATGACGGTATTAGATTTTTGTTTCAATACAGGGTAGCCGATTCTGGTAGTATTTGAATATAATACAACGAGTATTATTTGAAGGTTCGTACAAAGGGTACTTGGTCCGTAGTTCATGTGAGTTTTGTAAACAATAACAAAAATAATAACTTGAAACTGTATTTTGTTTTTGCAAGGAAGGGAGTAAAGTATATTTGAAATATAGTCCACAAATATTTCAGATTTCATCCAGCCATTGTTGCTTGTCCTATTCTCCACGCACCAGGAACACTTTAACCAACAGCAGCAGAAAGCCTCTCATAGGGGTAAATAATTATCGGACGAGTTCCTGAGCCAGCAGCTGAGAAGGTAAAAATCATAGTAATATTGGCCTTTGCTGGTTCTTGATCCATCTGGTTAATATTGGACAAAAAAAAAGAAACAAATTTCGTCCTCGTTGAATACTTTTTTGGATCTTGCAATATTTCAAAATAATTTTTCTTCTTTAAGTAATTTATTATTTAATTTATTTAAAGTTTTATTCTCCTAGTATAAAGATGTCACAGTTTTCTTTAAGTTTAAAGAGTATTTCATTCATCTTGTTGTAGAAATCGTCTTTACTTTCTGAATCTGCTTCTTTATTTGGGGCATACACTCCGATAATTACCATGTTGTGCCTATTATTTTTCATTTTTAGTATTAGCAGTTTTTCATTTACTTCAGTCCACGATTTATTATTGTCTTTAAGATTTTTTCGAATGGCAATAGAGACTCATCTCTTAGCTCTGTTACCTTTACTCACTCCTCTGTAGATATCGCTCATTTGCGACAAGAACGACATAATTCAAAATTTTAGGTTTACGAGATTTTTGTTACACGTTATCAACATTTATGGTATTTTATTGCTGCTAGAACGGCACATGAGAATTACCTTCGGTGGTGGAAGGAAAGCGACAGTGTCGTTCTACCTCCATCCAGTATGAGAATTCCGCTTGCTACAATAACGTTGCATTTCAGTTGTGCTTCAGTGTTCTGTAGAGACGGTTGCACGTAATATTATCAAAAACGACATATTTCATAAGTAAACGTTATTCTTGAAAGTTCCATTTTATGTTAAAATAATTTTTTTATAATGACTAATTTTGTGTTACGACGCTCTTCTTGAAAACAACTAATAACATAACGCTTTTTTTATTTTGATATATGACGTTATTTCTGTAAAAGAAGAATTGTTGTTTTAAAACATTTTGGATTACAATGTTATTATAGTAAAAATATTTCTTTAATGCTAACCTTGGTATGTATTATTTAGTGTTTAGATGTTATTCTAGTTATAATTAAGGAGAGTATATATTCAGATTAATATTATACAGTATTTACAGTATTATGACGATCTTGATAATTGGCAAAAGTCATTTTTAAATAATAATTATTTTTTAACAGTTATTGTATTTTTGTATATCTATATAAGGATATTGGAAATTCACAAGGATTATGTTGCGAAGTGCAATATTTTTACAGAGGAGTGTAATATTTCCTTTTTTAAGCCTAAGAAGGATCTTTGCGATACTTGTACAATTTATAATAGTTCCTAAAATAAAGAAAAAGAAAACCAAAAAGGAAAAAAGTAATAAAATAGTCGCCGTTTACGACCTACAGGTGGTTTTTCAGTGCCCGAAAGGTGATGTGTCACTTTTTTACTATAAATTGAAATTAAATGTTTTCAATTTTACAGTTAACGACTTGCACTCAATTACTGCCAATTTCTTTGTATATGATAAGTCTAGTGGAAATAGGTATTGATGATTTAGGAACCTGCGTTTTTAACTATTTGCAGGCTAAATCAGTGGGAGGAAATGACATAGATGTTATTTTCTACTCGGTCAACTGCGCGGCAAAAAAGAACAAATTAATGTTGGCTGTTTACTTATACTGTTTACAAAAATTTCCTAATATCAGATTCACAACGCATAATTACTTAATTGCCACACTCAAAACCAAGGTGACTGCACATTCGCTCATAGAAAGACAATTAAAAAATGGTCCCATGTACACACCAGATTCATTCATTGCGGCATTCATATCAGTTAGAAAAAATATACAGTACATGAAATGTAATTTAAATATTTTTTTTTACTGAAAGGACGTTTGCACACAAATCGGACTAAATTTGTGAACACAGGATTTATACTAAAAACATTATTTTAACCATAAAGATTTTAAAAAGACAATAATAATTAAAAGGAAAAAAATCCAGAAAAAGTGGTCAAAAACGCTTACGGCCACAGGCCAGGAATTTCTGAAAGAAAAAACCGATTTGATTGACTTATTAAACAAAAATGTTATAGCAAAATACTATGCACCATTTTGAATTCATTATAAATATTTTTTTTCTTTGGTTTAAAATGTTCCAACGTCTTGTAAGATTTTGTAGCACGTTGTAGCATTTGCATAAGCATCATTAGCATAAGATATTATTTTTGTAAAAGGTATGTTTTGTTAACAAATTAAAAGGTAATTAAAAAATATAGTCACGAAGCGGCAAATGAAGCACTGGGAAAAGTTGAAAATCGAGAAAAAGGAAAACCTGAATGGTTGTCAACGGAACTAGAAGAGAAAGTTCTCAAGAAAAAACAAGCATATCACATATGGCTTCAATCCAAAGATCCTCAAGACAGAGAAATATACGCCAAATGAAATAGAGAAATTAAAAAAGAAGTGGATAAGGCGAAAAATGTAAACTGGAAGGCTAAGTGTGAAGAAACGGACATATTTATGGGTGGAACAAAAGTGGCACAAGCTTGGAAAACATTAAAGCAGTTTAGGAAAAATGAGAAAAATGAAGACAACATTCCTCTCATAAAGTTAAATAAATAGAAAGAATATTATACGAAACTTCGGAAAGAGGATAGAGTAGAGTACAGATGGGACAAGATAAGGGAATTAATAGATTACAGAGACAAAAGACAGGAAATCCCTAAAATCCCCTAAACCTTAAAAAAGTTTAAAAACGGAAAAGCCGTAAGGCCTGGAGACATTCCCATAGAGCTGGTTAAATATGGGTTGACTGCACTTTTAAAGTTAATAGTAGACCTTTTTAATTAATGTATGTGTGGAGACCAGGAAATTCCTAAAGATTGGAATAAATCTTATATAAGCTCCATATATAAGAGAGGGAATAAAAGAGACTGTTTCGATTATAAAGGTACTAGTGTGACAAGCTCTGTGGGCCGGTTGTACGGCAGAATATTAAAGAAGAGAGTTGAAAGACAGATACAAGATATTGAAGAACAAAGCGGCTTTCGTACCGGGAGATCCTGCCTTGATAATATATTTATCCTACGACAAATAATTGAAAAGCGTATCGAAAGAAGTAGAGAGACCCATTTGGTATTTAGAGACCTTGAGAAAGCATATGATAGTGTCTCGTTAAAGAAAATGATTTGAGGACCTCGAAAGGTCTGGATTGGATTCGACGTATATCCGAGCGATATATAAATTGTACGAAAATGCAATTAGTTGTGTAAAAATTGGAACCAGAACTCCAAATAAATATAAAGTCCCTAAAGGCCTAAAGCAAGGATGCTGTTTGTTACCGACACTCTTTAAAATATACGTCTAAGAAGCATTGAGGAATTGGAGAAATAAATGTAGATTTATGGGCATCGAAGTGGGACAAGAAACTCTGTATACATTGTTGTTTGCAGATGATCAGGTGGTAATTGCAACCGATGAGGAAGATATAAATTATATGAATCGAAAATTATTTGAGGAATATGAAAAATGAGGGCTTACTGTAAACATAAACAAAACAGAATATTTAAAAATTAGAGAAAATACCACAGATTTAAGGTTTGAAAACTCAGTCATAAAATACTGCAACCAGTATAAATATCTAGGAAGCATCATATCAGCAGATGGCAGAGTTAAGATAGATGTACAAAAACAAATAACCCAAGAAAAAAATGCATCCGAATACTGAATTCATTACTGTGGTCTAATAGAATAAAGATGCATAATAAACTTCGTGTATACAGAGCAATTGTAGAACCGATTACCACATATAGTGTCGAATGTTGGACGATGACAAAGAATGAACTAGATAAAGTAGACGTTGTGGAAATGGATTATTTTAGGTCATGTCGAGTATCGAGAATAGAAAGAATCAGGAATGAGGAAATACGAAACCGTACAGGAATTAGAGACACTCTTTCATATAGAATAGCCTTAATGTATGTTCCGCCAGAAAGAAGGAAAAGGGAAAGACCACCAAATTCTTGAAGAAGAGAAATTACAAAAACAATGCAATCTAGAGGCTAAAGATTTGGTTTCTTTTTTAAAACTGGTTGTAGCATCACTACTGATAATTTCTTTACCAGTGTTCCCTTGGCAAAACAACTCCTAGATCGACAAATAGCATTATGTGGAAAACTTCAAAAAAAAAACAAGCAGGATATCCTTTCAGCCCTACTACCCAATATTTCTAGACAAGCGGATAAAATTAGCGGAGAAGAGACGGACTATAAGCCAGACATAATCTTGCATCACAATTCTACAAAAGATAAATACTATGTGATGTGATGGATACTATCCATAGTAGATACTATGGATAAGATGGTAAATGAATTTTCTTGTATAAGAGCTTCGAAGAGATGGCCATTTGTTTTGTTTCAAAATCTTCTAGACATTGCAGGTCTGAATGCATACGTACTGTGGACGACAAAGAATGCCACTCGTGCGGATGAAGCTTCTCACAGACGCAGAGAATTTTTACTAAACCTGGGTCAAGAACTTATAAAGCCCCATGTCGATAGGCGACTACAAAGTCCACAAAAATTCCATAAGCGAATTATAAAGGCGATGTACGAATTATGCCCACCATGAATTATTATGAATTATGCCCACCGCCACCAAGGGAGAATCTCGAAAACGACGCCACCATCTTGAAATCCTCAGGGCGATGTTTACTTTGTCCACGCAAGAAGGACCGCAAAAGCAGAAAAACGTGCAATTCTTGTAAATTCTTTATTTGTGCTGAACATCAAACAACCACAACAATTCAAACAATATTATGTACAAAATGTAAAGCTAATATAAAAAAAAACGATAATTAGTTTTTTCAAGACACCATATATTTTTTTTATTGTTACTTATATTTAATAAAAAAATACTTGCATTTGTTTTAATTATGTTTTAACTAAAATTATTGCATTATGTTAATATTTAATCTATAAAATGCATGGGGTACATAATCTACCCCCTCCGTCAACGACAAAACAACTTGACCCTTCGGTAGCGAAAGGTTAAACAAGCTCACGGAATATTGACGACATGTCTACGGAATATCACTTCGTAATTTTCTATTGATTGTAATAAAGTCTATTGATTTTCATATCGCTCAAGAAGTCAGAAAAATTTCTTTTATTGGAGTTGGTATTACCCTTATATAACCATATTATTATTATAGATACCCATAGAAAAAAATTTACTAGATAGTTTATTAAAATTTATACAAAATAGTGCGTATTATAAACAAGCGTAGTTTAAAAAAAATGGTTTTAATCACTGCTTTTTATGATTAGATTTAAAATGTATACATATATGACCGCTCTCTATATTAGTTCAATAATTTTCTAGCAAAACACTGTTTGCGATATTGTAAATTGTATCGGTTAATGTTTGTTGTGCCGTCTATGGTTCAAGAGTGTAACACATTCCCAATATATTGCATACTTTAGTTGGAATTTCCACCGATATAAATCATAGATATAACAGTTCGCATTGCATCCCACTATCGTCTCAATATCTAACAGGATCCGATTACTCGATCATTCGATTATTGCGCCTAGAATGAATGAAGCCGTATGTCACTTGAATCAGTACATAATGGCAACCTAAATGGTTAGTGTTGCTAATTTCAAGTGAAGTGAAATGTACGCGGTCATCGAATTATGGTCTATTTTCGATCTGTGGGGCATTAACTGGAAAGAGCTGTTTACGGCTGATAAGTAGAGTCTAGATTAACACTATAAAAAAGTTAAAGTAAGCGCCTAATAAGCCTTAAGTTTTACTTGGAAAAAGCAATAAAGATGCAGGAAAAATGCAGAGAATTTTTAACATAGTTTAGATTAAAAACAAAAACAAATGCCTTTTATAAACAAAATCATCAAATGGAATAAAGTTATACAAACAACAAATTTAACTTTTGTAAAATCAAGCAGAACCTAAATATTATTTTAAATGTTCGATTGTAAAATTTTGCCTTCTATCAGTTAAAATATGTATGTTTAATCACTAAATGGAAAGTTGACTATATCTTTTACTTTACACACTTTTAAAATACTTCCATTTTCCATCTTTTGAAAATATGTTTCTTCTTGGGTATGTCCGTTTCGAACGTTGGCGATCATTCTGACTATGATGACTTTGTTGGTTGTTATACGAAGCAGCTGTGTTGAGATCTTTATATACTACTCTCTCAGGTCAGCAAGCCAGGATATTCTTCTTCGTCCTGGGGCCCTTTTTCCTTCATTTTTACCTTTTAAAATGCATTGGAGTAGCTCGTATCTGCCTTGATTTCTCATTATATGTCACAAGTACTGGAACGAATTTTAATCTCTTTTTATCGAATTTTTTTTTGGACTGTAATTTCTAAAATAATTGTCTACTAAACTAGGCATCAGTGTTTTTGCATCTGCTGTGTTGTTATCCCGACCTATTTTTAATTTTAATGATGCTTTAAAATTACTGAAACTGTATGTTTCTTCAAATCCATTAAAGAATACGTAAGAGGGACAAAGCTATGTTACAATTATGGACTCCTTACTAATCATTTTTATATAAGTTAAAATATTACGACGAAGTTATTCATACGACGAAGATATTCATACGACGAAGTTCTTCATACGACAAAAAAATGTACAAGATGTAACAGTATTGAGAAGAGCTACCTGCGAAAGCGATCATCACTTATTAAAAGCTAAGATCACATTTGGAGTAAATAAACCTAAAGAAGACAAAGAAGGAAATAAAAGAGAGAAAGTAATACAGAAGAGGTATAACCTAATCAGTTTAGAACAAGAAAGTGTGAGAGAATTATACATAAATAGACTAAATTTAAAGTTGAAAAAAAAAACAATTTATTAATAATGACTAACATTACACTCACATAAAAATATGTTTTTGAAAGACAGCAACAGAGCCATTGGATACCAAATCTAAAATCAAAGAAAACTTTCATATTGGTTTGACAGAGAAACAGAACAAGAAATAAAGAAGAAAAGAGACTATTATTAAAAATTTTAAATACAAGGAATATACCGGATAAAATAATCTACAAGAAATCTCAAGCTTAAGTACGAAAAATGATATGTCAGAAGAAAAATAAAGCATGTCAACAAAGTGTAACATGATAAATTTACATCTAGGAGGACGAAAATGCACAGAAAGTTAAAGAGTCTTGAAGTCATTACGACAAGATAAGAAGAGACATAGTGTCAACTATAGCAATGGATGACTGGGACCAATATTTTGAGAAACTCTAAGGGAAGATAGACCACAATTTAAAGACAGCAACGAAACACAAAATATAAATATTTTAAATTCGTTATACGAATAACAACAACAAAAGAAGTGAAAGATGTATGTAGATATCTAAAAATAACACAGCACTGGGGCCAGATAACATCTTTGCAGAGTTAATTAAACACGGTACAACCAAATTATATACAAGTTTAGCCAAACTGTTCCAAAACTGCAATAATGGAAAGACAACCACAGAGGAGTGCAAGACATTATTCATCTCCACTATACACAAAAAGGCCGAAGGTGTGAATGTGACAATTAAAGAGGCATTGCCGTGACAAACTCAGTCAGTAGAATACACGGAATAATAATGGACCACAGGAGTGATGACGTAGATTTGACTGACATACGTCAGTTTCACTTTCCAAACAAACCTGGTTTAATGTGGATAATTTGTATTTTTCGTTATTTTTTCATTTATTTTATAGAATCTTTCCGCTTATTGCAATATTTAAGTATTCTGATAGTTACCACAACAATTTTACAAGGTTGTGTAAATAATAAAGCACATTGTTTTATGCTAATAGCAATAAAATGCATGTATCAATAAAGTAAGGTTACAATTTCTTTATTTAAACTTTTAAACTATATTTCATAGAAATAGAACTCTGAATTATGATAATATTATCGTAAAAAACACTATGCTTGCAAGAAAAAGCAGCAGAGGAAGCAAAATGTTAACTTTATAGAAATTACAAAGTCTTGAGATTTGACATTTCAACTTTTGTTTGGAAAGTAATAATGTCAATGTGACAGTCGTGACGTCACACTCCTGCGGTCCATTAACCTTTAACTACGGCTACGGTGTACTCAGTACACCAGTCGCACTAAATTGGCCGCTATTTCTGATAAGCACTGGTTGCGCACGTGTCCCTCTACCTAACATATCTCTGATGTGTCAGCTATAAACCTCAACAGTTGTAAAATTGATTGCTGCAGAGATAGACTGACGGTTGGAAAAATTCAGGAGAAGTTTACCAGTGGTGTATGTAGTACACCAAGCACCTAGTTATGTAAGTAAATTTTGTGAGATTTATATTACGTTTATCTACTAAAAAATAGCATTATTAATGTATAGCGACTTATATGTAACAAAAGCTAGACATTTTGCAACGTTTTGAATAAAAGAATTTGTAATTTGTTATTAAAATTTTAATAAAACTTTCATTTTATTATAATAAAACTAGTTTTATGATAATACATTTGATCAAATATTTTATTTTAGCATTTTCTCATAACTTAATATACCGTTATCTATTTGGATATTTGTGAGTACCTATTATTGGACTATTTAACGACCTTCTAGTTGTTTTTGTGGTCTTGTTTTTTCATGTTCTTTCTTCCATAGCAATACGGTCATGTCTCTTTGAAATATTAATTAGAAATAAATAATAAAAATTACAAACGTTGCCTCTATATATTTCTCGTAACGTTTATAAATCGAGAGGTACTACAAAATATTTACTTTGCAGGGATCGTGTACCAGTAAGAAATCCCCAAAAACTCTCAGAAGATGAACTTAGAGCTATGGCTCAAGCTATATTTGAGGAAGAATCTGATGAAGATGTTGGTGGAGACCCAGATACTTCAGACGACGAGCTAATAGAAAAAACGGAGCACGACACTGAATCAGAAGTTGATCTGAATGACGAAAATCAATATACGATTGACTCGGACACAAACAGTAACATTGAAAACAGTTCAGATCTTGATGAAGACAATGATTATTTTATAGCAAAAGACAGAAAAACTAAATGGTATAAGAAATCTCTTCTTAGCCAATTTACTAAAACTCCTTCAAAAAATATTGTCAAGATATTTCCTGGGCCAACAGTTTGTGCGAGAGATGTTACTACGGAACTAAGTGCTTTTGAAAAACTCTTTACAAATGAAATCATAGAAAATATAGTTGAATGTACAAATTTGCAGATTGCAAAAATGCGATTAAATTATGAACGGCCAAGACGGGCTAAAGATACGACTAAACAGGAAATCATGGCATTATTAGGATTATTATTTCTTGCAGGGACTAAAAAACAAAATCATACACACTTCCTCGAATTGTGGACAAAAGATGGTACCAGCTCAGAAATCTTTCGAGCCTGTATGAGCGCAGATCTATTTTTATTTTTGCTTGCTGCTCTTAGGTTTGACAACAAAGATACTCGAAAGGACCGAAAATCAATTGACAAACTTGCTGCCATTCGCTTTACTCTTGATACGTTCATGAAAAACTGTAGCAGCAACTATTCCTTGGGAGAAGAAATGACTATCGATGAAATGTTGATACCTTTTAGAGGTAGATGCAACTTTGTGCAATACATTCCAAGTAAACCTGCAAAGTATGGCTTAAAAGTGTTTGTTTATGTGACGCGCAGACCTTTTATGTCACCAATTTTGAGGTGTATTGTGGTCAACAACCGGAAGGGCCCTACAAAAAATCTAACACACCAACGGATATTACCCATCGCCTGCTTCAACCTTGGAAAGGTAAAAACCGTAATTTAACATGCGACAATGGGTATACGAGTTATCCGTTGGCAATTGACTTTTTGAAGGAAAAGATAACGATGGTTGGCACACTTAAACGAAATAAAAGGGAACTACCTCCAGAGTTTTTACCAAGAAAAAACACACCAATTGGATCATCCACTTTTGGTTTTCAAAAAGAAGTTACCATTGTATCCTACACACCAAAAAAAATAAAGCTGTCATTCTCCTATCTACCATGCACAGTAATTCTACAGTAGATCCCGAAACAGGAAAACCAATGATAATTTTAGACTATAATTCACATAAAGGAGGCATAGACACTGTAGACAAAATGTGCAGTACCTATTCGGTATCCCGAAGAACACGAAGATGGCCAATGGCATTGTTTTTTCAACTCCTGAATATTGCCGGAATTAACAGCCAGATCCTGTACAATGCTGCCAACATCGACAATCCTCAAAAATATAGAAGAGTTTTTCTAAAAGAATTATCATTGGCATTGATAAGACCTCATCTTTCTGAGAGGGCGGAAATACAGAGTTTACCTCTGGATTTAAAAATATTCTTGAAGAAATACAAAAACGTACAAGACGACCACGATGAAGAACCACCAGCAAAAAAACGGGGGAGGTGCCATTGTTGTGGAAGGAGCAAAAATAGAGTTACAACAATATCTTGCAACAAATGTAATAGAATGGTTTGTAAAGAGCACTCTGTTACAATTTGTGCAAATTGTAATTTAGTAGACGCAAACGAGAAAGAAAACGAAAGTGAATAGCACACATATTCTCAAATATGTTCATTTGTGAATGATTATTTACTCCTAGTTTTTAGATTTATATACTAGTTTTATAATATTTTTTAATGTTAAGCTAATATACAAGAATCTCAAGAAGGTTATTTTTAGAGAAAAAGAAGTGGTTAGTTTTATCTTATTTGTGCTAATCTTTATATTTCGTTATGTATTTTTTTGTTAAGACATTCTCTTAATATGCTCATTTATATACAATATGTACTAAATCTGTTAGGCTTTTATTTGCGTTTTTAGTCGGTGGTGTACAGAATACACCGCGCACGTAGTTATGACTAATGGAGGGGCGCCCGTAGTTAAAGGATAGACAGAATAGAAAGCGAATATCAGCGTTCAGACCTAGGGAATTTCCCTATACCTAGGAAATTTTCTATGAAAAATCTAGGGAATTCTTAATAGTTGTAAGAATATTTAAAAAAATCAGTTTTATTAATTAACCTTTCCAAAATTGCACATATTATATCATCTACTTGGAAATCATACTATTGGTGGAATCACTAAATTCTATTTATGTGATTTCCCGTCGGAAACTAGAGTGATGAAATTTCACGAAGTGCGAATTACGTCGAGGATCTACCTGGGCTAAAGTATGTATTGGCGTCGCCCATCGGGCGATTTTTGGTTTTTAGTTTGTCTTTCTCTAACTGTTTATGTGATTCCCTGTCGATGACTAGAGTAGTGGTATTTCACAATGGGCGAATTACGTCAGAGATCCACCTGGACTAAAATATCTTAATACTTTGATATTCTTACCCTTCTTACCATAAATACAACTATAAAACACTTGTGCAGAAGGAGTAAAAATAAATATATTAAAAACATATGTGTACAACTAGAGGAACATGCTGACCGCCAAGAACCTAGAGAACTTTTCTCAAAAGTCAAGTATCTAGCGAGAGATCATAGATCATCAAAGTCAGGCAGGCAATTTAATTACTTGGGCTTCTTTATAACTAACAGTGGAGGATGCGAAGACGAGATCCGTCGACGCATCACAATGGCCAGATCGGCAACAGCTAAACTC
This sequence comes from Diabrotica balteata, assembly GCA_918026665.1. Lineage (NCBI taxonomy): Eukaryota > Metazoa > Arthropoda > Insecta > Coleoptera > Chrysomelidae > Diabrotica > Diabrotica balteata. Next base: position 161,682,576 of record OU898277.1, read on the forward strand.
ACAAAAATTTGGAAGGACACTGGCATCACAAAAAATATAAAATTACGCCGTGTTCGAGCATTGATATTTCCTATCGTCACCTATGCTTTTAAAAACTTGGACAATAACAACAGCCGATTCAAAGCGTATAATGGCCTTTGAAATTTGGATCTACTGTAGAATGTTGCGCAGACCATGGACCGCTTATCGCACAAATAACTCAATTCTAGCAGAACTAGACATAAAATTAGACTCATCACAACTATCAACCCAAGTATACTGAGATATTTTGGACATATAACTAGAAGAAGAGAAGGCATAGAGCAAATGATAGTTGAAGGTAACGTAGAGGGTAAAAGATCCAGAGGAAGATCTCCAGTACGATGGTCGGACCAAATAAAAGAGATGACTGGTTATTCATTCCTTGAAGCAAAACAACACGCACAGAAAAGAGATAATTAGACAAAAATATTTAAAAAAATTACATGACGCCACTATATCTTTACGAAGGAGAAAATATTGAGGAAGATTCTTACCTCACAAATTCACGAACAACAAATAATACCAATCGCACAGAATAATTGTTCATAACCAAAAGTCCTTATTTATTCTACAAACAATTAAAATACCAATATTTCCAACTTCTTATGTGACCAATAAACTCTAATTAGAAATGTTTGGAAAGGTTTTTTTAAAAATCACGCTCATTCTGATGTCAGATTTAGGTGGTCCATTCTAGGCTAAATATGGTTGTCATGTTGTTAGGGAAATCTAGGGAAATTGGCAAAAATTCTAGGGAATTAAAAAAAAATCATGTGGCAACCCTGGCGAATATAAAGACTTAGAGGCTAGGGAACAGGCAGGTTTAGGGCAGGTAGATCTACTGTTGACCATTTGTTTGGCATTACACAGATTATTGAAAAGAAAATAGTTGTTAATCAAGAAGTAAATTTATTGTATGCAAACCTACGAAAGGCTTATGATAGCTTATCACATTATAAATTATGGAAAGCGTTAAAGAAAACAACAATAAGCATGAATTTAATAAATACGACGAAGGAACTGTACGCTAATGCTAACTCAAAGGTAAAGGTTGGAAATAATCTGTTAAGTAGATTCCAAATGAATAAAGGCCTTAATTAAGCACGGATGCTGTCTTTTCCCGATATTATTAAAAAAATATTTAGAACAGGCTCTAAAACTTTGAAAGCGCAAATGTAAAAATATGGGAATGCCGGTTAACAACAATAGCATATACTCTTTGTCATTTGCAGATAATTAACTAGTGATAGCACAATATTATGAAGATATTGAATATGTGACTCGAAACTTAATCGAGGAGTATAAAAAATGGAGACTTGAAATCAATATCCAAAAAACCAAGTATATGTGTATCGGCGGGAAAAAACAGGACTTCATATTGGAAGATGGAGAAGTTATCAAACATTGCATCACATATAAATATTTAGATATGATCATCACAAAAGAAAGCAACGTAGACGACACAATTGAGTAGAAAAGCAACCAAGCAAGAAAAGCTATTTCCCTTCTCAATAGTATCCTTTGGGATCAATCGATCTCTAATAATAACAAGCAAAATATATATAATACAATCATGAAAAGTATAATTACCTACAGAAGTAAAGTATGGCAAATAAAAGAAATATACAAGAGAAAACCTGGGGCAGCGGAAATGGATTTATGGAGACGTTTAGCTGGAAAATCTAGACTAGAAAGAGTAACGAACAAGAGAATAAGAACCATAAGGAAAGTAAAACATACAATAGTAGACGATATTGGTACCCAACAACTCAGACAGTACGATCATGTACAAAGAATGTCTGAAGAACGTCTCCCAAAACAAGTTTTAATGTGGAACCTTTACGGTTGAAAAAAAAAACAGAGGAAGTCCCTGCCTTAGTTGGAGAAAAGACGTCAATAGAGAAATGAAAGACAGAGACATAGAAGAAGACATATGAATAAATCGATAGGAGCGGCAGACTCCTATATATAACATATTATCAGACACAATTCAGCAAGAGTGTTTTATGAATAAAAAAAATATAGAACATCTTAAAAAATACTGAAACTAATAAAAAAATTAAAATAAGATTGTCGAAAAAATGTTTAATTAAATAATTTAATAATTTTCAGAAATATACCATGATGCCTTTAACCATCTTATCAATAAAAAAGTTGACTATTATTTAAATAGTCTGCGTTTATTATAAATAGTACGACACCTCTCTATTTTATATCTTAAATTTTCAATCACATTGTGCAACATAACCGGACTTTTATATTTCTTTTTTTTACTAGTTTCTTATGTGTAAAATAGCATAATCAGGACGTGACTGGGATAAAAAAAGAGTTCGTTTTAGGTAACGAAACGCGTGAACGACTGGAATGATTGTCCCATGCGATCCACACGGCTTCCTTAATGTACACCCACGTACCTTTCTTGCAGGCCCGAATGTGACTTTCGTAGAGACGAGCGAAGTAGTTTAACAAGGCACTTGTTGGTTTTTTACAGTAGTAAAAGGTGTGATGTTTATAAAATCTTTTACTAGAATTAAAATAAATATTATTGGAGTAATAAATTGTTTTCCTGTTCATATAGGGTGTCCAGAAACTTCCCTGATGAACAAAGAACGGAAAAATTTTTAAGACAATTTAACTTAATTCACCTAGTGAATTATTCACACATTAGCCACTCATTAGAATTTAATTCTCTCTTACTTTCATTTCGCAGGTTTCTATATCCCCCTCAGTATGAACACAATACATTTTAACCATCTAACCTCGTTAATTTATTAATAACCCAACCTCATAAATGTTTTTAAGCCATTTTTTCTATTTGGATTACCGAGTATAGGCCTCTGTTAATTCTCGCCATTCATCTATGTTGTTTGTAAGACGTTTCCACATTGACCCTAGAGTTCTTTTCATATCGTCGCTTCATCGCATAAACTGCGCCATCTTTTTATTTAAGTGGAAATATTTTTGAAAAAAAAGTAACAGTGACGTAAAATGTGATATTTGTGGACACGAATTTTCAATCGCCCACAGTGGTTGTGCGGATGTAGTGAGTCACATAAAATGTGAAAAACACCAAAGAGGTATTAGCTCCACGCCAAGTAGTAAAACATTGACTGGATTTGTCAAGGCAACAGCAACATCGAGGAATATTTATTTAAAGAAATCACATCGGGAAGGTGTTTGGGCGTATAATATGATTAAGGAAAATGAAAACTTTCGCTTAGCTTTTTGCTTATCGAAAATATTTCGGAATTGCTTTGGATTGACCAAATTTCCGTTAGCTCGTATTAAATGTGAGGTAATTGTTAAAAATATCTTTGGCCCGTACATCGAAAATCAATTGGTTAATGCAATGAACAACGCAATATACGTCGGTATAATTACCGATGCATCTAACCATGGAAACTTTAAGATGTTCCCGGTTGTGGTGAGATATATTGTTCCATTAGAAGACATGAAGACGAAAATATTAAATTTTACGGCTGAAGATGGGAAACATCTGATATTATTCTGCAGCTCTTAAGGAACACTCTTGAAAGAACAACATCTCAAGAAAGTTAGTTTTATTCTGCGGCAGTAATACTAATACTAATTTTTGTGGTAAAAACCGAGGTAAGCAAAACAATGATTATTACAAACTGACATCGCAGGTGAATCCAAATTTGATAGGAATCGGTTGTGCGGCTCACATTATTCACAACACTTTGCAATGTGGCTGCAATATGTTAGCATTTGACGTGGAATTAATAATGATAAAAATGTTATCACATTTTTATCATTTCACTGTTTGTGTCACAGATTTGAAATAGTTTTGAGAAACAGTAAAATTTGAATACCAAAAAATTCTTGATAATGGGAAAACTCACTTTTTAGAAATGTTCAGATGCGTACAATCAATCTTACGAGTTTATGATGGATTAAAGGCGTATTTTCTGGAAACTTCACATAGTCCAAAATTACTGAAGTATTTTTTCAAGCACCCATGTCTGAAAGTTTGGTTGTTGTTCATTTTTGATCAGGTAAATGCAGATTTACATCTAGGCAATGCATTGCTCTTGACGTAACTTATGTATACCGAGTAAGTATTTAACCACATTGTTTTTTTAACCGTAGTCAAAATTTTATCTTTACGTTTGCTTTTATTTAAGTGGGAATACTTATACCAATTAACGAAACACTTAAGATGGGCTTTTTATTCTGATAACGTTCTGTGATGCAACTCGAAAGGGATTTTAAATTATATACTTTTATATTTTTTTATATTTTAAATCAACTTTTGTGATTGATGGTATACAGTCAAGTACAGGACTTTTATTTTTATTGTGGATCTTAAGTTGAAGGTATAGTCAACTTGGTTCCCCATTACACAGGCTTAGCTACTAAAAGATGCACTCTGAAGTTGGATATTTAGTTCATCTCTCAATTTGTTAATAATCATGTATTTCCTATTTTTTTAAGGTTAAAACTTCAAAAAATGTTCCAGTGAACTTAAACAACATCTTCGAACTCAAGTTTTAAAAAAGCAGATTTGTAATCGTGATAGTAATCTGAATTTTATAAACTGTAAACTCAAGGTAACAGACTCTTTCTTAGACTTCGTAGGGTCTGATAACTTAAACAATTTTTTGAATAATGTGCAGTACAAGTTAGATGACGCAACCTTAACTAAATTTAATAAACTTAAAATCTAAAATCAGTAATCTTACTAAATACAATTTGAATTCATTGAATCATTTTCTTTGTCTTTTAATTTCAACCTAGGCTTAAACATTTTCCTTAGTTTTCTTTCGCAAAAAGAAACCTGATCTACTTAATCTATGACTTAAATACTCCATTCCGAGAAAGGTTTTTAAACAGAACATTCAGAGTCTCTTTGAAGAGAGATTGAATCAAAAAAATTCTTTTAGAAAATCTATTTCTAAAGGACAAAACTATTTCTTTTCTACTTCTTTGTCACTTAATACTACTACTTAATCGTCCTTTAATATACCTTATACTTTACAAAATACACTATCTACGCCTTTTTTTTCACAATTATCATATAAAAAACAATACGATCAACTTACTACTCTTAAATCAATCTAAAACAAAGGTAAAACCTATAATCTAATCATTAGTAAAACTGTCTAGTGATTCTAGAACAAATTTTTTGTAATGAAAATATTACTAGTTTTCTTTCCAATAGTTAACTAAGCAAAAATCCGTGGCGAATTGGTTTCTAGTACTGATAAAGAGTATATCGAAATACAAGGAAAGACAGGTAAGATTTGATTTCACATAAAGTGCGTCTGTATATCCGTTTATATGTATTTCATCCTAAGAGGAGTCTTCGGAGTGTCTATTTACAGACGCTCTGAACGTGAAAACAATCTTTCCTGTCGTAGTATATTTTTCATCTATCTTATATTATCTGTCGTAAAAATCTTTCCTGTCGGGATTTATTATCAGATGTCGTCAATGCGTCCATATCGAAGCAATTTTAGTGTTACTTCTATTACGACAGGAAAGATTGTTGTCACGTTCAGAACGTCTGTAATTATTCGCTCCAAAGATTCCTTTTAGGATGACGTACGTGTCATCCTAAAAGGAATCTTCGAAGGAATAAAAGGATATACGGACGTACTATACGTGAAATCAAATCTTAGCTGTCTTCTTTTATTTCGATATACTCTTTATAAGTACTAAAAACCAATTCGCCAATGATTTTTGCTTAGTTGGGGAGATATGTTGTGGAATGCAATTTTAGATTCCCCATGTCTCTAATAACCTTATTATCAATGTTTGTTTTGCCTTGCAATTCTAAGAAGGTACAGATTAAAGTAAAAATCTGAATTTCGTTTTGACAAGTAGAAATCTTCGGATGCCGAGTCTCGGAATTTATTATCAGACGTCACTTTTGTGTCCATATCAAAGCCATTTTAGTGTTGCTTCTATTACGACAGGAAATATTGTCTTCATGTTCAGAGCATCTGTAAATAGCCGCTCCAAAGATTCCTTTTAGGATGAAATATGTATAAGCGGATATACAGACGCATCCTACGTGGAATTAAATCTTGACTGTATTTTCTTTTACCAAGTAATTCATTGACACCTAGACTGTATGGTTTATCTAAGATACGTAAGGAGGGCATTACCATTCGTCCAGTTGTTAGTTTCAACAACACTCCTCTTTCGATACCAATAAAATTTATACTGAATATCATTAACTACTTGCTTCTTAATAAAATACACCATTATATTTTATAACTTAATACACACGAACACCACGTGCTTTAAAATACACCAGTCATCTAGTTATTAAAAACGATTAATCTGGTTCAATCTCTTCTGAAAGCCAATTATATCTCCTCATGTACTACCACCTTCATTATTCAATTATTTTACAAACTTGTCTAACTCAGGATTTGCTTGTAAATAAAAATAAATACTACAGACAACCTGAAGGCTTAGCCATGGATAGTTGTCTCTCTCCTATTCTAGCTGAGTTATTTATGGATCATTTAGAATCTAGAATCTAGAATTTAGAATCCATACATATTATCAAAAATACTGCAAGATTACTTAATCGGTTTCGCTATGTTGATGACTGACTACTCTTTATATTAGGTCGAACTCAGCTGATCAATAACTTTCTAAAATAACTTAAGTTCTTCTCAATATTAAGTTTAGCGTGGAACTCGAATGGTCTTAATCAATTAATCTCCTTGATCCAACCATTACCAGATTAAATGGATAATTCGTCTTCAGTATCCATAAAAAACCTACACAGAGTGATCATGTTATATCCTTCTCATCCAATCACCCAATGTCATACAATGTCATAATATGCAGCATTTAATAGTTTTTTTCATCGTTGAGAGACCACCCCTCTTCTTCTTCTTAAGCACCAACTGTAGCAGTTGGTCTGTGTTGTTTTAACTGACAAGTACCACGTGTTAAAAATCGAGCAGGGAGACATGTAGTCCCTAAAGTAATAAAAATTTATCCATTGTCATCAACCGAGAGTCACAACATAATTAAAATTAAAAATTTGGAATGATGTAAATTCATATATGGAGGACTCGTGGATAACTTTATTGTTATCTTTCATTACACAAGGCACTGAGGATGATCTGTTCAGATCGAAAACGTTAGACAGGCCATTCACGTTCCGACTTGTGGTCCCACTTAGTAGGACTACTAGTTGGATGTTCGTCTCCACTCACGCTCCGACTTTCTATCCAACTAGCGGTCCAACTTCAGTTCTAGGTTGTTTTCATGAGGGTGTACATCGCTTAACCAAAAAATGTATCGAATAAACACTACGCAAAATAGAATAATATGATATGTATGTTTAAAAATTAGATGCTCTTGATTTTTATGACTTTTTAAGATGTAGGAAAAAATTATACCTAGTTTTTAAAGATTTGTATAGGTATAAAATCTATATTTTATTTGTCTTAAACTGGAGTTGGGATTTATTTTGTTGTGTGTGTGTCGTATATTTTTAATAGGACTAATTTTTCGTGCAATTGAAAATTATTTTCTATTATTTTTTTGCGAACTAGGGATCTTTTGCTACAACTATGATTTAATTTTCATTGTTTGTTGATAATTCTTCCGTAGTCAATCCGGAGTATCGGAAATTTACCTGTATAGGAATGTCCGAAATAGATCTACAGAAAGGAAAATGATTTGCCCTAACAAAAAGGTAATTTTCGTGCAATTGAAAGTTTATTTTCTATTAAATATTCGCGAACTAGAGATCTTTGCGTAAAGTATTTCATAGAAATCTCATACGTAACAGGTGTCGAAAGTCAACTGACTGAGGAAATTTTCGATCCAACCTGTGATCCGACTTCCAACTTCACCATTCACGCTCCGACTTCGTCGCCAGTCGGAAGTCGGATTTTCAAGTCGTCCCACTAGTCGTACCACTAGTTGTCCAACTAATCCAACTAGTCCACTCACGGTCGATTTCAGATCCAACTGCAGAAGTTGGACCACTAGTCGTACCACAAGTCGGAACGTGAATGGCCTGTATTAGGTTAGTACATAAATTTTGACACTTTTTTTAAAAAGTTTTAACTATGTGTTTTTATACCACAATACAAGTGTGAAGTATTTTAACTTCTGTGTTTTTTTTATTATTGTTACAGTTCCGTGCTTGAATTTTTAGAATTATTATTCTTTCTGAGATTTTAATCACACCTAGCACTGATTTTCTAATAGTGTTCCTTATGATGAAAGCTACTCCCTATCGATGATTAGTTTTGTTGCCTTCAGTGTAATAAATATTGTGATTATTTATTTATTTTCTAATAGTGTTCCTTATGATGAAAGCTACTGCGTATCAATGATAAGTTTTGTCTCCTTCAGTGTAATAAATATTGTGATTAGTTAATGATCTCTCCATTTCCTGACCATTGTATATCGATAACCCCAAGTATATATATATATATATATATATATATATATATATATATATATATATTTGGTCCCCTTTTCTTTTTAATGACGTTATGTAGTTTACCAGGCTGATACATACTTCTTACATTGCAGGTAGCTATTTTTATCTGAGAGGGTTGAGTATTTTTTCGGTTTTTTGTGCAAGGGTTTCGCATGTTAATGATCGAGGAGATCTTGCATTCTAATGGTTGTCCTCCCCTGTCGGATTTTGGTTTATGATTTACCATAATTATTAATGTCTCTTACGTAAATAGTGCTAGCTATTATAATTTATACTAAAGATGTCAGCAGGGACCTTAAATGCAGTGATTTCTCGTTGCCTTCTGCATTTTGATGCCATGACCACTTTCCTGGTTCTTCCGCCTTCGAGAATAATTTTTCAGTCTCAGGATAACAGAGTGTCCTTCCACTTACCATCTCATCCGTTCTAAGCCGTTGGTCAGTAAATGATGGATTGATTATTAAGACATACACCCGTACATCAAAGCCTCGTTAGTTATCTAGCAGGATGTACCAAAAGACCAAAATCTAGATCATCATTCTAGCAGTTGCGCTTCGCTATCCTATAACATCCCCGTCGCATTGGCATCTTTAAAAGAGATGTACCGAAACAAATACTAGGCCTTATAAAAATGAGAACAACCTGTGGCAAATACAATTATAAAATATATATAATAGATATAGAGAACCACCTTTATATTAGTATGTTCGCCTACACTATCTTCAATGGGAAGGTCCTATATTTAAGATGAAAAGAAACAGGCTTCCAAGAAAACTGTTAAATGTAAGAATGAATGGTAAGATATATATATATATATATATATATATATATATATATATATATTATATTTATATATATATATACATATACATATATATATATATATATATATTATATATATATATATATATATATATATATATATATATATTTACATATATAATCGGTTTAAAACGTCCTCCGACGTCTTCCGATGCCCAATCTCCATGCATCTCTATCTTCCCAATGATCTTCGTCTAAACCTCTCCCTCGGATCTCTCTGTCTATTTCTTCTCTCCAGCTCTTTCTGGGTCGGCCTCTTTTTCTCTTTCCATGTGGTGACCAATCCATAATCTGTTTGGGCAGACGATGTTCTGGCATTCTCTGCACATGTCCATACCACTTTAGTTGTTGTACTCTTATATCTTCGACAATCGTATGTGTGACTCCCATAACCTCTCGTATACGTTCGTTATTAATTCTTTCGAGTTTATGAATGGTAAGATACCTATTGGAAAACCGGTAAATCGATGGGAGAATGATGTGCTTATGTACACCAGAAATATCGATCGCGGAGGAGAATCAGTGTTCATTGTACTGTAGATCAATAGGATTGGATGGATGGATTACACAAGTTAAGTATAATACCTCACCACTTGAGTGTCTACGTTATTATTTTGGGGTTCGCTATGAAAATTCAGAGATAATTAATTCCAAATCTCATAATGGTCCAGTTTTTTCTGGAATGTAAAAATATGTATACGACTATGTTCATTTTGACCATAATACAAATAGGATAGCATTATAGAAAACTATCTCGGATAAAATCTTTAAATAAAATCTGACAATATTGTATTCTTGTTTTTGATTATCATTTTTAATTGTATTTTAGAATAATAATAAAGAAATATTTTTTTCTTTTTCCTAATGTTTGAATTAAAAAATTTGCTTTAAAAGAGTAAAAAATTGACTTCAAAATCTTATTTATAAGGTCAAAACTTTGTTTATTTGGTCGCAGCCACATAAAAAGCCAAACAAACCTATAAGCCAGTATCAAAGTAAATTCCGGGAATAAATTTTCCAATTTCCAATTCGAAACAAGCCACAATAGAGGCGCGCGAGCAACGAGCGACAACGGTAGTCTTTCTTACCACCGTATCGAAATAACACAAAGGGCATCGGGAATCTTTTTTGTTCGACATCAAACGAAAGTGTATAATACATAAAGAAAAGGGATAAAAAAAGCCCTAGAGTGGTCGGTGAGACGGTGAAAATCTCATGTGCTAAATCTCATATACATCAGCACAGAAAATCGAGAAAGTCTGGAAAGATGGATGGAAAGAAAAGTTGGAAGGGCGCATAATTACGTTCGCGATTCGAAACGAAGGGAATAAATGAATATATTTGTGAATTATGGGAGTAAAAACAACGAAAAAGCGGCTTTTGTTGGGGTAACTAATATATTACTTTAAAAAGTTTGAAATAATTAGAAAAAAATAATGACAAAGACGGTGATTAGGTAATAAATATTTAACTCTCAGTTCAAAAAGTTCTAAAATCTTTTATTACTCTCGTATGTTCACTTAAATTAGAAGCGAAATAACAGAATATATTTGTTAGGCTAACTTCAAAGAAATTTAAATTTTTAAACAGAATAAATATTTAAATTTTTTTCTTTGATCTAGAAAGTATAACAAATGAACTTTAACTACTTTAAAATTTTATACCATTGAAATCTTATTCACAATGGAAATAAACAAATTGTTGGAACAACTGCTGTATATTTGTATGGTTTTTCTTTACACATCCCATCAGCCAGGGGTTATAAGCGTGTATGAATTAAATTACATAATTTTTTACAGTTACAATAATTGAAGACATAAGTGCATAAAGGTCATATGTCACTTTTTTGAGAAAATTGTTTTATTGGTTTTTTGTTCTTCTAATATGCTGTTTAACCTTTTAAAATTAAAAAATGCGTATTTTTAGCTAATTCAAAACAGGAAGGTATTAAAGCAATATGTCGATCAAAATTTTCGGATTATAGTAGAGAAAGGTGTTATGTCTAAAATCTCGGACATATCAAATTAAACAACTCAAATGTTCAGTTGCTCAACAGTTGGTTTTCTGACATTTAACTGTATAGGTTACGTTATGGAAATCGGTGTCACTATTTAGTTTATTTTGTGCAAATATTTTTACAATTTTTAAGTCAAAAAACTTCAAAAAATTATGGGGAGTAGATGAAAAAGAATTTACAGGCTATATCTTAAACAGAAAGAAGAAAATACTACTAAACAAGGTAATATCACATTAGATATTAATATAAAGGTTCATATAAGTATCTTAAATATTTGTTGTTGTATTTAAAGTACCAGTTAATGCTTTTTACTGCAGTTTTTACCACCCACTTTTAATATTGTTGGTTTTAGGTGTATTTTCTCCTAGTTGTTCGTCTGATTTAAATACCAGTAAAGTTGACGAGCTATGCAATAAACAGCATTGTACAGCCATTCACCATCGACTTCAGGAAATTATGTAGGTAAGGGAATAATTATTTTACCTTTCTATCCTCGTTGATAAGGTATCTAATATAATAGTAATAATTTTTTAAGTTATATTTCTATACGCGCGCTCGACGTTGGAAATTTGTACGGGAGTGAATCTGTGAAACCATTACATATGTAAGATAATGAGTAAGAGAGAGACAGAAGATATATTTTTTCTCTCTCTAGAGAATAAAAATTGTCTTTTTGTACATATATTTATTATTATATAATATATATATATATATATATATATATATATATATATATATATATATATATATATATATATATATATATATATATATAAAACTGTTTTTGATGGGTTAGAATCAATAAAAGGGGCTATTTGTTGACTATTTTTTACTCGAGCTTTCAATTGTGATTACAATTTTTATCAAGAGCTTATAAAAAATACAAAATATCTTACAGTTATAGAGTTGAACTAGAAATAAAAAATTTTTTGTTGACTCACCAAATAAAATTAGTTTTTTATATAAAACTACTGCTTACATATTAAATACAAAAAATATTAATAAAAAAATGTCTTATTCTAATAAATGTTTCTCTGAAAAATTTTGATGAAGTTTCTTAAGACAAAAATTGAATTTGTAAACAAAAATAGAATAGCTACAAACCAGCCTAAATGTCATGAATACTAACTTAAAAATTTTTATTTTTGACATATTGTAAAAATAATATAAGTAAAATGACCGCTCTGTTCTTTTTTGGTACAAATGACATGAAGTGTAGCTTCCTGTTGAAACCCAAAAAGGGATGAACCTTCTATTCGACTTTTGTTGGGTAAAAAATATTTTGGGATCTCTCTCTTATTTTTTTTTAATATTCCAACTATTGTAGTCTTCTTTTTTAACAGATCTGTTGCTAACCTATAACTGGTGTACCAGTTATCACAAGTTAGATTACGGTATTTTCCGTTCCATTGTTCAACCAATCGTTGGGTAATGTCCTCTGGCTTATTGGATTTTTTGTAAGGCCCATCTGGTTGTTGCCCACAGTATAACTCTATACCGCTCACATAAAATGTTTGTGAGTCACACAATATAAACGCTTTTATCCCATATTTCGCTGGCTTATTTGGGATATACTGTAAAAAGCTGCATCTCCCTCGAAAAGGAATAAGCATTTCGTTAATTGTCAAATGTTCACCTAATGTATAGCTATTATAACAATTGTCGGAAAAGCAGTCAATCATAAATCGTACAGGGCAAGTTTGTCAGTAGCTTTTCTTTGAGGTATTGTTTCTTTATTGTCGAATCTAAGAGCACATAAGAGAAATAAAAATCGGTTGCAGCTCATGCAAGCTCTGAAAATTTCTGAGCCAGTTCCATCAGTTGTACACAATTCCAAAAAATGTGTATGACCTTGTTTTTTAAGCCCTGTTAAAAACAAAAGTGCTATCATTGCCATACTTTTAGATTTGGTTGTACTTCTGGCGTCTCTTTCGCGATTGTAATTTGGACGCATCTTTTCTATTTGCATATTGGTACAAACAAAAAATTTTCAATAATGTCATCAGTAAATAGATTAGTGAAAGCAATTGCCTCATTTGTAATATCTTTAGCGTACGCTTTGGGTCCAGGAAGTACTTTTATAATGTTTGTTTTGCTAGTTTCAATAAAATTACTTTTTAAAGAAGACTTATATCATTTTATTCCATCCTTACCTTCATAGAAGTCTTTTGAACTTAATTCATCTTTATTTTTACTAGAAGTTTCACTTGATTCTCCATTCGAATCAGAACTAGGTTCTTCGTTAAAAATAACTTCTTCGTCCGAAGTATCAGGATCTTCCCCAATCACTTCCTCATCTTCTTCTCAAAATAATGCTTTAGCGAATGCTTGTAGTTCAGTATCAGTATCAAGTCGATTGGGATTTCTAACTGGAATCTGATCCCTGGAAAAATAAAATTACTAATAAAATTTTTTATCTACATGAGAAATAGCATTGTTTATAAAGAAAAATCAATTTTGTGCCATAATTATTAAAAAACAATTGAAGGATATACTTACATTACTGCACGCGTGGCGTATTTTGTACACCACCGGGAACAACAAATAATAAACGGCTAATTACAACCTTCTCAGAACGCCGATTCTACTGAAACTAAAACCAATTGTAAAGCGCGTTTCATTGATAGGTTAGATACATAAACAGGGTCGGTCTTTAAATTTTTAAATATATTAAAAATTTAAAATTTCACAAATAATACATATATACCTCATCACAGAGGTTAATGCTTTTATCGTACTAACAAACTTTAAACTATGAGCTTACAATACAATGTAATCTAGGCACATTTTGCAACACTTAGAAAGTTCAATTTGAAAATATATTATTCGGCAATTTATTAAGTTGCAGGTAAATGGACTCTAATTAGTCAAATATTACACGATATGTTTTCACAATGCTTCAATTATACACCGAAAAACTATAAAAGGTTAAGAAGTTAAGAATTATGCGAAATTACAAATTAAGGGATTAATTTGTGAAAGAACACTGCTTTCTCTCATCCATTTTTGTTTGGCTAATTTTATCTACATTTTAATCCAATGTATCCATTCATTTTATCTACCATAATCACAAGCGATATGTAAAAAATGTTTTGAAGTCACAATAGGTAACTGTTGAATAAAAAAATTACAAATGTCAATAATTCGCTATGTTTGGTTCGTTATACTCACTATATAGTGACTAAATTTTAACTAGATTCCAACAATTGTTCGGTTGGGCCTGTGTTAAAGTCCTTGATTGGAGGTTTCATACAACAGAGCAATTACTCAATATGTCGTAACTTGATGACTCGTACGCGTAGTTATACCGGTATCTCGAAATTGCATCTTATTCAAAAATAATAAATCAAAGCCACAACAGAACATAGTTTCGGTGCAATAAATCCATCCATCGCATTAACGCAAAACCGCGGACATGAACGCTCCGGGGATCGTTGGCTGATATCAGCTAGTTGCTACTAACATTACCTGTTAGAGATGGGTCAACTTCAGGATCATCGAGTAATATATAACAGCGTATTTTATATCAGTCATAGTTTTAAAACCAGTGAGCTACACTTAGCTGTTGATCACACGCACATTGTCTTGATCCAAATAAAAACAACCCACTTAGTATGTTGATTCGAGACTTGTCTACATTTGTAAGTCAATGGTTTATAACAATAGTAACGTAACTAGAAAAAACAATTTCTAATAAAGGAAAAAAAAATTTAAAACCGAGTAAACGTAAATTACTAAATATTTAATAAATTTATACCAACCAGAAGTACTTTTAGAATAGAAAAACATTATGAGAAATAGAATTTGTATTAAAATGTTTTATTTTATATAGGTAAAGAAATAATAAATAAGACTTACAATCAATTTAATTTAACTATCAGTTTATGTTTATGGTTTCGCTTTCTACAATATGCAAAGCATCTTCAGGTCTCGATAAAAAGTTAAATAAATGCTGAAATGATAAAAACCCATATTAGGGTGTTGTTTAATAAAGATAAACAAAGTAGATGTTGTAAATTACAATAATTATGCCAATATTACATGTCTGTGGTTTTATTTCAAAATGAGTAGGTTAAATAAAAAGGTATAAAAAGTTTTAAAAAGTTTAAACAGACAAGGTAAGGCCCACAAATTGTTATAAAAATGAGCAAATAAATGAACATTACTTACATGCCGGTACTCTATTAATTGATGGATGGTAGAACATGGTTGAAACTACTATGTATTGTTGAATGGAGAACTCAATTCTGCTATTGTAGTTGTTTGACAGTAAACAGGAAGTTCTTTAGGAGATAGATTTGATCCAATGAAGCAGAGATATGTGTGTGATTGTTTGTTAAATGAAAGTGATATAATATACCATTGTATTATTAAAAGTTATTTATACTTATTCGAGAGATATATTTATGAAATGTGTGTTATTTATTGAGTAACTGTTTTATCAAGGTGATAGTTTTATGGCAATGAATAAGTTTAGATGTACAAATTGTGTGGGTGTGCAATTATTTTTCAACTTGTAGTTATCAAATGTCTTTGATAAAGTTCTATTGGCAAAATAGTAGATTATTGCAAAGTCAAGTGAATAAAATATTAGAATTAAAACAATTAAGGACAATTTAAAACACACTAAAACAAAAAACACTTAGAAGGGACGAAACAAACATTAAATTTAAAAGGGGGAAGGACTTTTATGCACTACATCTCAGTCTTGGGCACAATGAGTTTTTTATGTGTTATCTATTAGATTTTAGTGGTAAATTTGACAGATGTAGGTTAGCATGTGACAGTTCTTCTTCTGTTTCTTAATACTGCAAGTTACGCTATCTAGTTTTATGAAATATGCTGATATTAATGAATGTCTATAAATTGTTTCAATTAAGATATCAAAAGTAAATTGATGTGTTTAATCTTGGCATACTTTAACAATCTTTAATTATTTAAATTTAAATGTAACAATACGAATAATTGAAATATATCCCACATTATAACTAACTCAGTCCAATGTACAAATTACTGAACAAATTAAAGTGATTCTTTGACAACTGAACATGTACATTTTATAATCAAATGTATAACCAGTTTACAAAAGTTTTTTATTTTTATTTGAAATTATTGTTGGTGTGAGTTATCTGTCATGGCGTTTTTAAATATTTTATATATTTTATATATTATATATATATATATATATATATATATATATATATATATAAATTCTGATATATTAATATATTAATATCTGAGATATTAATATGTTACCAAAGCAACAAATGGATAATTATTGATGGTAATTAATTTATGGGCTCAAGAAATTGACTGAATTATAAAGGCTTTAATAATTAGTTGGTAGTTCTAATATCTGACAGTTGGAACCGGAAATTGTTATACGAACAGGTAGAAAGATTCTCTATTTAAACCTGTATAAAGTAAATTTATTCTTATTTCAATTTTTCGTGTCATATGAACAGATATTCCTCACACCGACATGAACAATGGTGAGTTTGTACAATTGTTTTAAGTAACACTTAACAATTTTTTTTAAATAATAGCTGTTTATGAAAGTTAATATTTCTATTTGAAATGTAAATTTGTGTATAATTGTAATTAGTAAAGATGTATTTAATTAATACAGTTAGTCTGAACGATTTACATGTTATGTTCGGAATCCTCAAACCACGTGTTGAGTTTGAAATCAAAAATTTTTTTGTAAGATGAGTATATTTCGGAACCAGATGGAATGTAATAATAATTGTGGGTTAAATAAGTTGAGGTACCATACCAGTTCAATACTGATATTTAATGTAGTTTTTAGGGAAATATTGTTTCTGGTAGTATGTTAAAGAAATTCTGTGAACAAAGAACTAGATCCAAGGGGACCAGATTTTAATTTTGATGTAGAAGATTTAAATAATCTAAGAAGTGTATCAAATGCATCTGATTATATATGGGATTCTGAAATAAATGTTGTTTAACCATAATATTGAAGTTACTTCTAAAAATATGTGATGATAAAGGATAATATATGGAAATCTAATGATAAGTTAAAGTTTGGGGCCACAGTTTTATAAGTTTGCTGTAGAAACAAGAAATGGAGTAGGATCAGGCAATATTATTTATATAAATTTTTTTATATTAATACTGAGTATACTGGTGTGTATTCCAGTTCTAATTGTACATTTAGTGTAACTTCTGTGTGATTTTTTAATGATTTTAGAATTTCTAAATGTTCTAGGTTATTTAATAAGGAGCCTTTATTACAAGTATGAAGAATTGTGAAGTCTGTTTGTGGATTAAAGATGTGGTTTGTTCGATGGATATGTTGGGAGAAATGTGATTGACCTGATGTTGGACGTTCTATATATCTAAGATTTATAAGACAAGACTAAGAGAACAACAATTTGTGGGCCTTACCTCATCTGTTTAAACTTTTTAAAACTTTTTATACCTTTTTATTCAACTTACTCATTTTAAAATAAAACCACAGACATGTAATATTGGCATAATTATTGTAATTTACAACATCTACTTTGTTTATCTTTATTAGACAACACCCTAATATGGGTTTTTATCATTTTAGCATTTATTTAACTTTGTATCGAGACCTGAAGATGCTTTGCATATTGTGGAAAGCGAAAGCGGTCGTCTAATAGCTAAATTAAATTGATTGTGAGTAAGTCTTATTTATTATTTCTTTACCTAGTTGAAGTGGACTCACACAAGCAACACATTCATGGTTTTATTTTATGTTTTTGCTAAAAATGATACAGGTTTTAGTTACTCATAGGTATTAACGATTGTGTTACAATGCTTAAAAAACTATCAAATATTCTCTAAGAAATATGACAAGTTTGCACAGTAAGTATAGTTGAAAAATATCAGGTCGGATTTACTTCAGAAAAATTACCAATTAACCAGACTCATTCAACAAAACAGATCTTTGAGAAAACATTAGAATTTAACATAAAACTCTTCACCTATTAGTCGAATTTAAGGACGAATACGACACTGTCAAGAGAAAACTACTATAACAATTAAGAAGTAAGTTTGGTATACCAGAAAAACTTATCCGATTAACAAGAATGACAATGTCTAGCTTAAAAGCCAGTGTTAGGATGAAAGAATTATTCGAAGATGCAGCATGAAGTCTGACTGAAATAAACAATCGTTACGGCCCAGAAATAACAAACCAAGAAGTAACTATGGCCATTAAGAGGATTAAAGATGAGAAATCATCAGGACCTGATAAGGTGCATAGTGAAATTTTAAAGCTATTAGACGCATGCCAAATCACGGCATGACTTAAAGGTTCCTTTCATCAGAAAAAGAATCCATCGAGCCTTGGAGTCACAAAATGAACGTACCATTCACCACGAAAATGAGCTAGTAAGGGAATTACAAGCTACAACAATGGACCAGCCACAAGAAGACTACATAGAACCTGGTCCCAAGACCTTCTTTAGAAATAAAACAATATAGAATAAGGTGAGACATCATTAGATGGCTCCCCTTCACGCACAAAACCTGTATCACATTTACTTAATACTCTTTTTATCATATAGATTGTAAATAAACATAATTAAAAAAAATGCCAAATCACAGCTCGTACGAAACTATTCAACAACATATATGAGACTAGTTACTCACCAAAAGACTGGCTACTGTCAATATTCATTTCATTTCCTAAAAAACTAAACGCTAGAAAATGTGAAGAACATAGATTAATTATTTTGAAGAGCCATGTACTTAAAGAACTTCTTACTATCATTTATTAGCGCATATACCATATTAGAAGAATACCTTTCAAGAAGAGTAAAGTTCAATTTGGATTCAGAGCAGGACTCGGAACGAGGGAAGCACTTTTTAGTTTAAAAGTTCTAAAACAAGGAACCAGGGATGTCAACTGTGATGTATATGTATGTCCCATTAATTTCGAGAAGGCATTTGATAAAATCCCACATGGGAAATTAATCGATATCCTAAAAACATTAGGACTGGATGGTAAGGATATAAGACAGATCTCAAACTTCTATCTCTAACAAAAAGCAACTGTAGGATTAAAAAATGAACTGTCTGAGATCTTTACAGTCGAAAAAGGAATTGAACAGGGTTGTTTTGTTACCGGCATTATTTAACACGTACTCTAAAAACGTCTTTAGAGAGGCCTTGGACTTTCTACAGTTGATTCTACAGGTCAGGATTGAGGGTAAGAGAGGACCTTGACGTAGACGTATATCCTGGCTAGTCAATTTTAGGAAATGAACTGGTCTAACATCAACTGATCTATTTCAAGCTGCTGTGAATAGAATAAGATAGGTCAATGTGGCCGCCAACATCTCTAGAAGATAGGCACATTTTGAAGAAAAAGAGGCCTTGAACGAATCAGAAGACGAATCAGACGCCTGACAGATAGTGCGCAGGCTCTTCAAAGGATGATTGATAACGTTGTAGAGGCATGTATTAAATATGGCCTAAAACTTAATTGCAAGAAGACAACAATAATGATCATTAGTAAGAACACCAACATAAACGCCCAAATTACAATAGGTAATACACCTATTGTATGTAGAAAGAGTGCAAAAAATACGCTATTTGGCTGCAATTTGCAAAGGATATTTGGAATCAGCATAGAAAAAAAAACCTTGTATTTTAATAGCCAGAAGCTCTTTGAACAGGCTTAGGAAGATTCTCTGCAACTTATTTTTAAGTATCAATATACGCATAAGAATTCTTGTTTAGAAAATGTTACGTTTTTAGTGTCTCCAATCTGGAGCCTTACAGAAGATACCAGAAAACGATCAGAGGCGTTTGAAATGTCTCATATAAACACCACACAAGTAACAATATTCTCCAGAGGTTCACAAAAGACAAAGAAATTAATAACACCATAAAAAACAGAAAATTCATAACATCTCTAGAAGAAGTTAAGTGACTGTTAAGACTATTTACTACAAATACTTTCTATCTGTATTTTCAGAAATTTTAAAGAAGACACAAAAAATGTGTATTTCAATAAAAAATTGATTATGTACATGAAAATGGGAAATGTATATAATAATATACTTATATAAACGTATTGTACTTTATGTCTACTTTAGTGTTAATAGTTATATAATTTGTAAGATAGAAGATATTCGAACAATAACGGAAGGTATCATTTTTAAGAAAGGATGTATTAATTTTAACAAATATGGGTTTACCATCTATTTATTATACAAAACAGAGAAAACGTAAATTTTTATTAATTAATAATCAGTTTTCAGAATCGTAGTAACTATAGCACTCTTCTGGTATACCATGCTTAAGTTTCTAAAGATGTTTAAACTTAAATTTATTAATGGCTATTTTTTAACCATTTAGTGTAGGATAAGCAGGTATTTCAGAAAAAATCTTTTTT
>OU898277.1:161703772-161713803 GCA_918026665.1 Diabrotica balteata
TGGTACTAAAGTTTTTTTGTTTTGTTGAAAATTACTAAAATCCAAGAATTTCAGCGGTTGTTTTGTTTTGAGCTTAAGGAATGCGGCCACTCAGTCTACTCATTCTCATCAGAGGATTAAGTGACTCGCTTTTATTGTTTGAGCACCGTTATCACACAGATGTTGTCATCTATTGACGACTTTTCATTTCCAGTTTGAGTTGTGTCTCAGTGTTTCAACAATCAACATGTTTTCGAAAAAGCGTAAAGTGCTCTCGGTGGAGAAAAAGTTATCTATAACTCTGTGAAGTGAACAGTGGCTATGATATGAAAGGACAGAAAAAACTGGCTTGAAGGGGAGATGGAGGGCGGTAGCAGGAAGAAGTTGGGGAAACCTCAGCACGAAGATTTAGATGGCGCTATGCTTCAGTGGTTCCAGCAGCAGGGTGTGAACCATATTCCACTGTCTGGGCCTGTGGTCAGGTTAAAAGCTGAGTTTTTGTAACTGAGCTTGGAATTGAGCATTTCAAGGCATGTGAGAATTGGCTGAGCAAGTGGAAGCTGCGGCACAAGATCAACTACGGGCAAATCAGCGGAGAAGCTCGCGATGTTAACAAAAACGTAACGGATAATTGGCTAGAAAACGTGTGGCCTAGACTGAAGGCACGATATCAGTGAGACGACATTTTCAATGATAGATGTTTTTTAAAATGACACCAAACAGAACTTTAAAATAAAATCGGAAAATTCGTTGGTGGAAAGCTGTCTAAGGAACGTATTACAGTTTTAGTGGCCGCTAACATGACAGGTTCGGTGAAGCGAAAATTGTTAGTGATAGGGAAGTCGAAAAACCAACGTTGCTTTAAAAACAGAAAAATGTTTGAAAAAGCGATAAGAAAGTGGGATATCGAGCTTAAAGAGAAAACATTCTTCTGCTTGTAGATAATTATCCTACTCATCCTGTACTGTGCGGCCTTCAAAACATTGAATTTTGTTTTTGTCAGCAAACACAACAAGTAGCCCATGGACCAAAATGTCATCAAGAGATTTTGAAAAAGTTGATAAAAATGTAGCTAAAACATTTGGACTTTTTGACGAGGATATCCTACAAGCAGATCGTATAGAAGAAGAAGAAAACAGTGACCCGGAAGTGAAAGCAGAGCCAGAACTAGCTCCGACCCCTCAGCAGGCATTGCAAGTACTGCATCGATTCTTCATCCACCAGGAAGACGAGTGCTGTAGAAAATTCTATGTGTCTTCAGGACAAGGTCAGGTCAGTTCTGTAAAAAGGAGACAGACCAAGGTGACAGACTTTTTTGTTAATGTAGGCTAAATATATTTTACATTCAGTCATTTTTTTTATACTGTATTGCTTATATTATTCTTTAATAAATCTATGTGGTGTACAATACAGTTTAAAATTAAATTTTATAAATATGTTATTTCGTACAGTATTATTAATATTACAGTAACGAATTTTACCTCTTTCTGTATAACGATCTCTCCATATAACGATGAAAATTCCCGGTCCCTTGCACATCGTTATAGAGAGAGAGGACTGTATTTATATAATTATATATTTATATATTTATATATTTATATATTTATATATTTATATATTTATATATTTATATATTTATATATTTATATATTTATATATTTATATATTTATATATTTATATATTTATATATTTATATATTTATATATTTATATATTTACATATTTACATATTTAAATATTTATATATTTGTGTATTTATATATTATATATTTATATATTTATATATTTATATATTTATATATTTATATATTTATATATTTATATATTTATATATTTATATATTTATATATTTATATATTTATATATTTATATATTTATATATTTATATATTTATATATTTATATATTTATATATTTATATATTTATATATTTATATATTTATATATTTATATATTTATATATTTATATATTTATATATTTATATATTTATATATTTATATATTTATATATTTACATATTTAAATATTTATATATTTGTGTATTTATATACTTATATATTTATATATTTATATATTTATATATTTATATATTTATATATTTATATATTTATATATTTATATATTTATATATTTATATATTTATATATTTATATATTTATATATTTATATATTTATATATTTATATATTTATATATTTATATATTTATGTATTTATTTATATAGGCGTATATACTTTCTTTGTTCGCCGTGTGAAATTGGCTTCAAGAGTATTTTGATATGCTTTTGTAGTTTCCCTTAATTAAACATATGAGTGAAATTTATATTTTCAAACAGTTTAAAAATGATATGCTACTTTGATCATTGACTGACTCGCAGTTATAAAATTTACAAAAAAAAAAGATTTCCAAACATATTTGTCAAACACCAGCAAGCATAAGCATATCAAATTGTTTTTATCGAAGTGGAAACGCTGGAATACATATTTACAATTTCGTTATTTAGCCTAAACTCTCTGTGTCGGCTACCGATGCTGGAAAATTGTTTCACAAATAGAAAATAAAATTTATAAAACACATTAAAGAGGATCCGATCGATGTAAACAAACACCTGACATTTTTTTGGACACGTATATGTTTATTCGAACGAGAAAAAATGATAGTGTGTTGGGTTTTTTTAAAAAATACTCCATGCCTATGTTTGTGTTCACAATATCAACTAATTAATTAATTTCTGACGGATACTCTCAATTTAAAGTTGATTTCACGTAATCGAATGAACTGTCTTACAATAAAGTCGTCCTAGGAATGCAACTCAACAATATTGGCAATATAATTTTAAAGTCTTCTATTTCAAAATGTATTTTATATGTCTGAATTATTTTTATTATTATTAATTTTTTTTTTATTTAAAGAGACAAAGTCGCATCCACCCAAAGGTTATTAGCGACATTCCTGTAACATTTGTAATAATATTAAATTTAACATTTGTAACAATCAATCATTGTAACAATTAATTACAATTTGTGAACAATTAAACATTTGTAACAATTAATTAAGTTAAATTTTGTGTAACATATTTATACATTTTAAGTAACCTAATAAATTGTCCGGAACTAAACTTTTGTTGAGGAGTGCTTTCAGGTTATTTGGCAAATTGTAAAACTGTCTTTGATTTACATATTTAGGACAGTCTATCAAGAAGTGCTTTATACTGTCTACTGTATTGCATGTTTCGCATTTTGGAGGTTCACTATTTGAGAAGAGATAGGCGTGAGTATACCTACAGTGTCCAAGTCGTAGACGTGTAATAATAGTTTGGCATCTTCTACTTCTGGCTGTGGACTTCCATGAAAAAATGTCACTTTTGATGGTTCTGAGTTTTGAAGTAGAGTCATTCCACTCCCGATTCCACGCACTTAACATCTTATTTTTGAAATAAACTTTTAGATCGCCTGCGACACTCAGACACTCTGTTTCTGATGCGTCACTGGTGATAGCGTTACGCGCACTAGTATTAGTTTCCTGTAGGCATATTACATCAGTAGATGTTTACCAATTAGATGTTGGAACATAGCAAGGCGATGGAAAAATCCATGAATGTTCCACTGAAGTAGAGACTTGAATTTTAATGTTGGCTTAATTGAGATGTGTCACTTTCCGCGTCCGATGCCTCACTGTCAAGATAATTATTGATTTTTTCCTTATGGACATGAATTTACGTTTTATGGATCTTTCCTTTAAATGGGGATAAACTTGATTAAGCATAAGGGACAAAGCTGATAGGTCTGTGATATATTCTTGAATTGTGGTTATAGGATCTGTTGATTCCGTGATATTCATTAGGAGCATGTTAAGTTGATCAAAGTTTAGAGGGAAAGTTACAGTGTGATTTTCTATGAAGTTCTCAGTAGGGTCAAGTAAGACAGAAAAAAAGCATTCAGAAATGCTGGCTAAACTAATTTTAGCTTTTTTAGATTTTGCTTGCAGAGCATCCAACTAAATGAGAAAGACATCAAACTTATTACCAAACTTTACTGGAACCAAACAGCCATTATTAATACCAACAACAGAGAATCA
Organism: Diabrotica balteata; assembly: GCA_918026665.1. Classification (NCBI taxonomy): domain Eukaryota; kingdom Metazoa; phylum Arthropoda; class Insecta; order Coleoptera; family Chrysomelidae; genus Diabrotica; species Diabrotica balteata. Next base: position 161,707,827 of record OU898277.1, read on the forward strand.
AAGCCAATCAGTATTGAACGATGCGTAAGACAAGGCTGTATACTATCTCCCACCCTCTTTAACGTGTATTCTGAAAATCTATTTAGGGAAGCTTTAAAAGATCAAAAAGGAATTATTATAGGAGGAGAAATAATTAACAATATACGGTACGCCGACGATACTGTGATTCTAGCTGAAAACATCGACGATCTGCAGGAGCTAATCAATAGAGTTGACATGGAATGCACAAATTGGGGACTGTTGATAAATATCGATAAAACTAAATACATGGTGACCAGTAAAGTGGATATCGGCGCAACCCAACTGATATTAAACCAACAACCGCTGCAGAGAGTTCAGAGATTCAAATACCTTGGATGTTGGATTACCCAAAATCTAGATCCATCCTTCGAAATTCGATGTAGAATTGAACAGGCAAGAAACTCATTTCAAAAATTCAAGCCTCTATTATCCAATAACTCATTAAATTTGGAAATCCGTGAAAAGTTTACAAGATGTTACGTGTGGTCTGTACTTTTGTATGGATGTGAAACTTGGACTTTAAACGCCGATATCATGAATAAAATCGAGGCGTTTGAGATGTGGTTGTATCGAAGGATACTAAAAATTCCATGGACTAGCAGAACCAGAAACGAAGAAGTTCTTCGAAGAATGGGACATCAACGAACTCTATTAAATATTATTAAGAGGCGTAAACTAGAATATCTTGGACATATAATCAGAGGACCAAGATATGAGTTCCTTCGGCTAATTCTCAACGGTAAAATCGAAGGAAAGAAATGGATAGGACGGAAGAAACTCTCTTGGTTGAGGAATTTGCGGCAGTGGACAGGTTTGACAGCGGACCAATTGCTACACGTAGCGCAAGACCGAGATCAGTATAATAATATTATAAGCATGGTAGTCGCCGACGTTCCGTAGGGATATGGCACTCTAAGAAGAAGAGATTTTGCTTGGAGTTTAGGTGGTGGAAAAATGTAACATTCTTTTAAAGATGGATCTGCTTCTGAACGATGTTATTTTTGAATCTTCTAAATAAGCTAAACTTATTTGTCTACATTTTGGTTATCATTACTATGGAATATATAAATCCCTATAGGTTATTTTTGTATATATATATATATATATATATATAAATATATATATATATATATAAATATATATATATATATATATATATATATATATAAAAGAGAACTGATAATATATATATATATATATATATATATTATATATATATATATATATATATATATAATATATATATATATATATATATATATATATATATATATAAAACTTTATTTTATATATATATATATATATATTATCAGTTCTTACTGTAATATTAACTTGGAGTACTTCAAAAAACTCATCTCCTTTCTGTTTAATAACACCTATTTCACATTCAACAATACTGTGTTTAAACAAACACAAGGAACTCCTATGGGAGCTACTATCTCTCCCATTTTGGCCTGCTATGTGATGGATCATCTACTAGATATGGTTATCCCAGAATTGTCCTTTCATATTCCTTTTGTTAAAAAGTATGTGGATGACTTAATCCTAGCTATCCCCAGCAATGGATCCACAGAAATTTAAAATGTATTCAGTAGGTATAATCCTCTACTACAGTTCACAATCGAACATGAGGACGATCTATGCTCAGTCCCCTTTCTGACACCCGTTCATTAGAACCCCAAATAACTCCCTTGTTATCGACTGGCATAGAAAACCTCAAAGTTCTGGACGCTTCCTCAACTATTGGTCATACCATAGACATTCAATCAAAATCAACCTACTTAAACAAGTGAAGGCTAGAATTATATCCATCAGTGACCCTTCTTTCCATCAGAAGAACCTGAGAATACTGTTCAACCTTTTCATGGACAAATTATATACAAAACCCTTAGTCACCAAGATTCTATTTAGTTTGACCCCTAACATAGCACGCCGAAATGATGAGATACAAATCAATGTCACAAATGGAGAACACAATACCAATTGCTCATATACTTCACTGAAATACATAAAAAGCATAACACCCAGACTGACAAGACTTTTTAAAGATGTCACCAATTTAAAAATAGCGTATAAAACTTCATTAACTGTAAGATCCATCTATTCTAAGGTTAAATATAAAAGTAACATCAAAGATTGTTTCAACGTTGTCTACCAGATCCCTTGTAATAACTGTAATTTAGTATATGTGGGACAAACCAAACGTAACCTAGGCAGTCGCCTAATCAGTCATCGTAGCGACAGCAGACTATATCCAGAAAGATCTGCACTTTCAGAACATGTAAATAAAGAACATCATATTATGAATTACGATTCAGTCAAAATTTTAGATACTAAGTCCAATTACAATAAAAGACTTTTTTTAGAAATGGCATTCATTGCACAAAACTCAAACGCAATGAACAAAAGGAGTGACATTTATCAATTGAGCACTATTTACTCCTACCTATTATATTTGGATGGATCATCACAATTCAATGATGTTTCAACGACTGATTCATTGTAAAGTTTCCAGGCTTCGTTGTTTTTTCACAGTTTCATTATAAAATTCTGTTTTTTTAATACAACCTTTGTTAAAATTTGATGTGTAATAATAGTAGTACTACATAAGACAAAGAAATAAGAAGAAGTACTGTCATTTGCCATGTCCAGGAATGACAGTTACTCTTAACCTATCATTCAACAGTTGGCCGGCACTCGTGGCCGTTGAAAACTTTTTAACTGTCTTTTTCTTATGTGTTAAAGTATAATAATTTATTAAGTTTATCTTTTACACCATGCAGTTTTTATATATTTTAAATATTTTAAATTTTGACTCAATCAATGAGTGGTGCGTAAAATTGTCACTTGTAAGTGAAACATCCACGAAAGACGAACCTCACTAACGTAAGTTTTTTTCTCGTTTTTTACAACCATTCACTACAACTAATTTCGAGGATGCTTTACTAACAGTCGCACTTATAAACCTCAATAAAGCTCCGTTTTCTAACGTTGTCAGCAAAGACTTCTTTTCCTTATATATATATATATATATATATATATATATATATATATATATATATATATATATATATATATACTCATGGACAAAAATATGGACAAATAATAGGACTAAAAATAAATCTAGCAAAAACTAAATATCTAACAAATGAATCTCTAGATATAGCTGAGGACATACACCTAGACAATAATAAAACAGAAAATATTGTGTCGTATGTATACCGAGGACAAAAAATCGAATTAAGAAACCTTAACAAAGGGTCATTTAGATAGAAGATGTTCCTTAGCAAGAGAAACTATTCGGAAGATTACAAACATTATTTAAATCAAACTTAGCAAATACTTTAAAGACAAAAACTTTCGATCAGTACGCATTGCTGGTTCTGACATATTTTTTAATTTTAATTTTATTTTTAAATGCATATTTACAATCTACTAATAAACAGTGAATTGAGTAATTAGTAAATGTGATGACAATATTATTTGGGTACCTTCTAGCGACAGTTCTCCATTTTCATCTATGTAACCAGGTCTTTTCACCAAGTCCTCTTCAGTCTTCGTTGGTCCATTGGTGGCTGATATCATCCATTGATAATTTGGCTGTGGTACGTTACATTTTGGTCTTGTTGGCGTGAAGTGATGACTTTTACGGTTGGTACTCTTAGGTAACGACATATCCTGGTGCAGATATCGGTTCAGACCATAACCCTGTAATAACTGACATCAAAGTGAAGCTCAAAAAGTCCAAGAAAGCCCCAAAACACCAAAATTAAATATCTCAATATCCAACAAAACGTTAATAGAAAATGACTTAAACAATGAGCTAAAGAAATCAATAAATGAAAACAACACAGAAATATGGAACACATTTAAAGATCTTACCTTGAAAGTAATAGAAAAATATTCAACAACGTTACACAGGCACAAAAAACAACAATGGATGACTGATAAAATCCTGGAATTAATGGAGCAGAGAAGGAAACTGAAAGGTAACAAGACAGAATATAAGGAAAAACAGAAACTAATTAAACAAAAAATAAAGGTGGCTAAAGAAAAATGGATGGAGGATAAATGCAAGGAATTAGAAAAGTTGAATGAAAAACATGATACGTTCAATATGTTTAAAAAAGTTAGAGAAGTAGCTGGTCTTTATCATAAGAAAACTCCACATACTATAACCGATTCGTCGGTAAAAATGATAATAGACGAACATGAAATTCGAACAACCTGGTGTAATTATATAAGTGAACTGTATAATGATGATAGACCCGAAGAACCGGAGACTTTAGTTGAAGGTGAAGGACCAGAAATACTAAAATCAGAAATACTGCATGCTATAAAGTTAGCAAAGAACAAGAAAGCCGTTGGCCCTGATAACATACCGACAGAGATGTTAAAGCTTATAAATGAGGAGAACATTGGAATACTGGTCAAACTTTTCAATGATGTTTATTCGACTGGTGATATCCCTGAAGATTGGTTAAAGTCCGAATTCATAACACTACCAAAAAAACAACGTCCGAAAAACTGTAGCGATTATAGAATGATAAGCCTTATGAGCCACACTTTGAAAATATTTCTACGCATCATCCACAGTAGAATCAGAGATAAATGTGAAGAAGATCAGGATGAAACACAATTTGGCTTCAGAAATGGACTGGGAACTCGGGACGCCCTCTTTGCACTAAATGTATTACTGCAGAAATGTCGAGATCAAAGGAAAGACGTCTTTGCTGTATTTATTGACTATGAAAAGGCCTTTGATCGAGTACAGCATCACAAATTAATTACAATATTAAAAGATAAAGGAGTTGATAGTCAAGACATACGATTCATAGAAAAGTTATACTGGCGTCAAACAGCGACAGCTTGCATAAACGGAAAATCAACAGAAATATGTAAAATACAAAGAGGTGTCAGATAGGGTTGTATACTATCCCCACTGTTATTTAATTTATATTCAGATAGAATATTTAAAGAAGCGCTGCATAATTTGGAATGGGGCGTGAAAGTTAATGGAATTCTGATAAATACAATCAGATATGCAGACGATACAGTTATTTTAAGTGATGACATGAATGGATTAAATGCTACATTTGGTCAGTCCTCTTATACGGTGTGAAGCATGGACATTAAAAATATCCACCATTAATCGTCTGGAGGCCTTTGAAATGTGGCTGCACAGACGTATACTAAAAATTCCATGGACGGCTATGCTGACAAATGTGGCAGTCCTTGAGAGAGCAAATGCTGCTCGCGAGCTGCTTGATAACATCAAATGTAGAAAGATGGCCTATTTTGGACACGTAGTAAGGGGAGACCGATATAATATTCTTCAACTTATTATGATGGGTAAAATCGAAGGACGCAGAGGAATTGGTAGAAAGCAGGCCTCTTGGTTGAAGAATATCAGGGAGTGGACAGGAATAAAGAAAGCTGAGCAACTATTTAGAATAGCTCGAGACAGAGACAGTTTCGCCATGTTAATCGCCAACGTCAAGGGGACTTGATAGGGCACAGGAAGGTGTTGTTTAGACTAACTTGTGGATAAGTGCGTTTTCTTGTTGTAAATGTGATTTGGGCTGATTTTTCGTTATTGACTTTAATGTTCCATTGTTTGACGCGACATTGTCACAAGCCAAGATCAGTCTAATAATGTATAGCATATCGCCGACTCCGTGATATGGCACTCTAAGCAGAAGAGTGCAGCTTTCAGATGCTACATTTGAGTCTTTGTTTGGAACTAAAACGCTGTATCATCGGCAAAAGCCGCCACTGTGACGTCATCTGTAAAGGGTATGTTAGCAGTAAAGATTAGGTACAGGATGGGACCTGAGGAACTCCGGATTGGATTAAGTGAGTTGAGTAATTGATTTTTACTTGGAACGAACGTTCGTTAATATAGGACTTCAGGATAAGGTACATATCGCTAAGCAGTAAAGATTTTAATTTATGT